>ML822409.1:127775-141378 GCA_009831015.1 Picea engelmannii
GAACTGATTGGCCCTTCTCTTGCCGTAGTGTGGTCCATCTCATGTACTGGTCCTCATAGTTGCCAACATGGTAGTACTGTTCCTTTACCGCATCCACAAAAAATTCCCAAGTGGGCTCAGCCCCATATATTCCAGAATCCTCTATGGAACTCTGCTCCCAATAAGTTTCCCACCAATGTTTGACATGGGGCAGAGCCTTAAGGAGTGCGAAGGTGATATTTTCCTTGTCTGAAAAATTATGAACAGTGAAATAACCTTCTAGCAGATTTAACCATTTATCTAGGGCATCTGCATCTATTTGACCTTCAAATACGGGAATATCAAAATTAACCTGTACCTTGAAAGGCGAGGTGCCTCCAAAGTGGTCGCTTGATGAAGATGCGCTTGATGCTATCGGTATCCACCGGGATCAATAACTTTGCTTCTTTGCACCTATTTTGAAAAGCATAGAACGTTTTCCAACCTCCCAAAGTTCTTTTCTTTTTGCAACGTTCTCGACTTAGATTTTTGTTGAAGTCAAATCCGAGGTATTTGTAATCTGTCACTTCTTCAAGAGTGTTGCCTTCAAAGTAGAACTTATGTTGCTTATGTTTTCTTTTGCTAGAAAAAATTACCACTTTCGTCTCGCTAGTATTGACTTGCATCGCCACTGTACTACAAAAGCGCTCAAGGGAAATTAAGTGTTCTTGCAACCCAAGAGCGGATTTAGCAATCAGAATAAGGTCATCTGCATACAAAAGAAGCCTTATCACAAAATCACCCAAAAGAGCACCATCACCCTCTTGTAAGTTTAACCAATATTCAAGTTTGTCTATATATAAACCAAAAAGGGTAGGGGACAATGGACACCCTTACTTGACCCCGATATCGCTCCTAAAACTTTCGGAGATACCAGCTGACATTCTGATTTTGACTTTAACCTCCTCATATAGCCTATGGATGGCTTGATCCAAAAAGGATCCAGAGAAGGTTAAGATAACTCAGAATGCACAGAAGCAACTTAGAACGCTCAGAATGGCTTTAGCAGGCAGAGAAAGGGCAAAAAATCAAAGTTCCTAAAACCCAGTGAAAAGGGCATAATATTGAAGAGCGCGTCGCAAGATTTCTAACGATGCAAATGGCTCATCAAACTGAGTTATGGATCAAAAGTTATAGGCGATCAAAGTTCAGTCAAACTTGGTCCAAAAGGCAAAACTCAAAGTGACACGTGGCACCACTGCAAGGGTGACACGTGGAACAACTGAGTTGGCAAGATGACGTGGCAAGAATGGAAGACACATGGGCAAGTTAAATGATGACATGTGTCAGTTTCATGGGCGAATCATATTGTGACAAGTGGCAGTTTTTGTGGGCAAATTCTCTGGTGCCACATGGCCCGATCATGGGTTTCCACGTGGCACCCCTCCAATGGAGGGTATATGGAAAAGTTTTATTGACTCCCCAAGAGTCAAACTCATGACCTCCAAAAAGCCCGAAGGCCCCACACATACGGGCCAACCATTACACCATGCAACATTTCTTATTTGTAATGTGGTTTAAATATTATTTAAACTTTGAACACTATATAAGGCGCCAAAGGGAGGGGCTCGGCCTTTGGCCCAGCCCCTGTTCACATGCACTAGTGCCACATGACCATGCTATTCTGCCCGCTCAGGAGCTTAAAACCACCACCCACTATATTTAGCCTATTCTCCACCATATCCGCCTCTATTTATCACCTTTCCGCTATTTTAGTGGCCGCTTGCCAGATTTGGCAGGGGGCGCCAAAGTTGTTGTAACCTTTTGCCAAAAAGAGGGAAACCCGTGGGATTCGACCCTAGGACCTCCGCCCAACAAACGACTAAGTTTAGCTACACCAACCAACATTCCAACAACTTCATTACTGCCAACCGCTTGCAGAAATGGCATAAGAAGGGGGTCTTGCCAGAGTTCAGAACACACAAGAGCACATAGAATAGGTTGAGTGCATCCGTACAGTACGAAATTGGGCAGGCTGAGCGCATCCATATAGTATGAAATTGGGCACAATTTTCTAGATTTTGGCACATAGTTCGAGTTTTTTTTAGCATTTATTGCAAAAGCAGTGGCACAAATATCAAGGCAAGGGTGTCTTGGGGGCCTGAAAGTGTCCGATTCAGATTGAGGCGTGGAGACAATCTTTTTTAGGTTAAGCGATGCCACGAACGCAATGGTGGTGTTATTTTTCTGATCTGAGCAAAGCTTATGTGGCTTAACTCCAGAATGAGGTATACTTATGTGTTTTTCCCGATTCTTTTGAGGAGTTAATAAAAAGACCTACCCATTTGAGAGCAGGACTCAGAGACGTAGTCCACTAGAGACGAACTCCGTTATCAAGTTCTTTGTGTTCATATCGCATGATTATGTGTCTTTCCTTTTGAGTTTTTCCTTCTTTATGGTGTACTTTTGTTTATGCTCATTTTATGCAATTCTTTAATAAGTCACCTGATGAAAAGATCTCGGATCATGGCTCTTTTCAAATGTATAGGAACCCCAAGTTCCTCCATTTTATGCCAAAGCTTGTCTCTAGGGACCGTGTCAAAAACTTTTTTGAAATAGACAAAGCAACAAAAGGCTTCCTCTTTTTTCTCCCACACTTTTTCGATGATGTGCCTTAGAGTTACACTGTGATCAATCGTTGAGTGTTTAGGTCTGAAACCTACTTTCCCTTTAGCACGCTTATCCCCTTCTTCCGCCCACTTGCTGATTCTATTTTCTAGCATACTTCCAAATAACTTTGCAAACAAGGGGTTTATCATTATGGTCCTATAGTTTGAGGGATTATTGACATCCCCACTCTTGAAAAGATGTATTGCTAGGCTCGTTCTCCAATTTGTAGGGAACCCTTGTTGAATGATGTTGTTGGAAATTTTCATAATGTGAGGTGCAAGAGTTTTTGAACCCCACTTTAGATATTCTACTTGGAGTTCAACTAAATCTTTTGCTTTTCCAACACATAACTTTTTTATACCCACCTCAATTTCTTGCACGGTGAAGAGCTTAGTAGTAGTGTTGACCAAGGGAGGGGGGTCCACCTTAGGATATTGCTCATAAAGCTGCTTTGCATACTCGAACCATTGATAGGCTGTGATATTATTTTCAGTTTGTTTCTTTCTCGTTTGAATTTCCTTCCAAAATAACTTGGGGTTATTTTTCCCCAAGAAGATTAGTTCCTCCCTCCTTGAGATCATGAAATCATCTTTTTTCTTTCTTACAATTTGCTTGTAAGATTTTATGTTTATTTCTTTCTGGCTTGACTCTTTCAAAGTTTTCCTTGTTGTTTTGCATTCCTCATCAAACCAAACATTAACCGGAAAGCAGTTTGTCTCAAATTTCCTATTTTTTTCTCTTTTGCATTCTATAAGTGCGCTTTGGATTAAATTTGTTAGCTCGTGGCTATGAAGGTCCTGGGACATAATTTTGTCCTTATTAAACAACCTCTTTAGCGTTATCTTGAAGGTGTTACAGTTTTTTTGAGTCAACATAATTTTTCCCTTTGAAGGAGGTTGTTGAATGTGTTGATTTTTAGTCCCATGTTGTTGTTGTTCAACCCAAGTTAGACTTAAATAGATTGGTTTATGATCAGATTTCAACTCCCATAGTTGGTCACCAATCAAAACTTCCTCCATTTTCTCACACAAGCCATGTGAGCAAATTGCATAGTCTACTGCACTTGCTCCATTGTAGGTATTACAGGTGAAATTTCTAGAATTCGCCCATCTAGCCAACCCATTACAAATGACTAAGTCAAATGCCCCACATAAAGTAAGCAGTTGTTCCCCAAAAAATTTGCAACTTTTGTTGTCCTCTAAAACCCTTGTCCATTGATGATTTCTTTCTTCTGTAAGCCAAATGGGGTTGCAGTCTTCCTTACAATGAAGAATACTAGCTTGTTCACATGTTGTCCTAGCATTGAAATCACCAACTATAAGGACTTCACTTAGTTGAGAGTACGTTGCAATATCGTTTTTTAAGGTTGCAAAGGGGTCTTTGTGGTCAAGGCCCCTACTTTTGTAAGTTTTTTAAACTTGTGGGGCAAAATAGCATGCTGCAATCCTGATGATGTTACCATTTTCTGATATTTTAAACCAAATGAATTGTTTATTTGAGTCTTCTCTTTCTAACTGAATGAGACGACCTTTTTTTTTCTTCACTAAGACCATGATACCCCCATATCCTTTACCATTCTCAGTTGTTTTGTTCCACACTGTCATCTTCACATACACTTCAAACATAGGTGTCTTGCACCCTTCATGCTCATGTGTTTCCAATAGACAAATTATGTCTCTATCTTCCGCGATAGATCCTAACCTAGGTCCACGCCTCCAAGGATAACCTCTGCAATTCCAACAAACTAATCTTAAGGAAACCTGGGAATAATTTGATTGCTATTTGTTTTGGTATACAAGACTCAAAGTTGAGTCTTCATCCCTATTTGTCCATACTGGCCTTGTTGCATATTTTCCTACTAATGAAATTGTTGTCTCTTCTTGGCTACCAACTTGCTGTCTTGTTTTAGAATGAGGACCGAAAAAGGCAATAACAACTTTTCCTTTGAACAACCATGCCCTTTTTCCCTCATCCCTTGCTGCCCTGAGCTTTGACAACTCTTCCCTTCTTTCCTCTTGTTGTCTAATAGTTAAATCTTCGTCTAGAAAAAAGCGAGAGCCTCTAAAGAGTTGCTTCTTGCCTAGGAGAATTTGCTTGTCACGTATGCTTGACATGATGACTTTCATGGGCCTAGATCTCTCGCCACTAGGCTTACCCACCCTCCATGTTTGGCAAATTCGGCCTTGCCAAAGCAACTTGTCCTTCAAAAATTCACTTGCAAGATCGAGAGTACACTCATTTTTTCCATACTCTCTCACACCTTTGATAATTATGTCTGTTTATTTGCCTTGTCTTTCCTTGTTTTATCTACCTTGCATGTCGTCCCCCTGGCCGTGCGTTTCTTTTTCCATATGAGCAGAGTTGCTAATGACTTGTGCCCAAGTTTTGGATTTTTTTGTAAAATCTCTTGTCTCTTCATCCCTTGCTTTCACTCCATGGGTGTATGCTTGTTCATATGTTTTCCCTTCAGCTTTGGGTGTTTTAGAATTCATCACCTCTCTAATTTCCACAACAGAATCTTCCCTAATTTTCCCGGCATCCTTCAAGCCTTGCCATTCAACCTTTGCTTCCAAAAGGACTTCTTGCAACAATGACACTTGATCTATTAAAACTTTATTGTTTTCTACTAAGTCCTGATTTTCTATTGTCAATAGTTGGATTTGAAGGTCTCTCTCATGTCCTTTGACTTCCAAAACCTCCAATCTCCTCTTGGCATTTAGTAACTCTTGCACATACAG
Organism: Picea engelmannii; assembly: GCA_009831015.1. Lineage (NCBI taxonomy): Eukaryota > Viridiplantae > Streptophyta > Pinopsida > Pinales > Pinaceae > Picea > Picea engelmannii. Next base: position 133,142 of record ML822409.1, read on the forward strand.
GTCAGGTGACCATGTGAGAGGTGTGTATGTGGGACTGTACAACGCATAATCACTGTTGTCTTTAGTCCTATTGTTGTTACACCTTTGCAAAAAAGGCTTGTTTGAAAGTTTATTACGGAGGACCAATTTTTTCCTTGTATGTTCCTATTTTAGACGAGCAGCTCTATGTTTTAAAATACCCCGAAACTGTTTAGCATTGACCCAAACCCACTTCCCTGCTTTGCTTGAAGAGACAATTTTCACTTGACCTAAATAGTTTGTTTCACCCGAGACGGATACCTCTTGTCCATTTTTTAAGTGTGTTGAATGTATTGTCATTGCCATAGGGGACAAGAAAAAAAACCACACAGAATAAGGAACAAGACAATCCCTGCCTATCTATTGGAGACAAAGGTATGAAAACTCGGGAGCCCACCTAAACCTCTTGTAGTCGCAGCTTTTGTGGGTCACCTCACCTCCGCAGGCGCACTCACAGTTCCACTCCTGACTAGGACGACCCACCACACCTCCACGGGCGCATGCATAGCTCCACTCCCGACGTTGTTCTTGTTCGGGTGCTTAAAAAACCCACTCCCGACGTTGTTCCTATATATGCCCGTGTTGATGGACGCGCACTTTATGTGAACGTTGATTCAATGAATCCCAGTGAAATTAAAGCCGTATATCCCACTCGTTGTTAATACTTGCTATAGGTTCATCCTTCACAACTCCAATCTGTCTTTGTATCTTTTTAATTTTTATTTTTTAAATTGAAATAAAATTTATTATAATTTAATTATTTATTAGTAATTAGGATAATTATCTATGTTGCTTTGGTTTTTGGGATGGGGAACGACGAGACATGACATTCCCTTCTCAATGGGTTTTGCAGATTTTTATGGATATGTTGAAAACCACTATAAATCACTTTGGTTCTGTAAAGAAAATAGATTCATATTTCAGATTGAGAAGGTGATTGAATAGGAATTTATTCAAACATTTAGTACCCAATGGAAGTCACTACTATCTGATTGCTTTCACAATGCTCGAGGTTGGGATGGTGGAAGCACTATAATTGAATGATTCTTGGAAACCCATGTACAATATTTAAAAGCTAAGAAGACCAGAAAAATGAGAAGAACAAGAGCAATAACCACACAGATCAACCCTTTGAAATGTTGCATTTCTTGTTTTTTTACATGGAAGCTTTGCTTCTTGTTGAAAATACAATATTTAAATCACCAAAAACCCAAATTGAAACTCATCATACAAAACTCATGTTTTGAGTTTCAGCTAAACATATTTAGATTCAATGCAATACAAAAATAATTGAAGGCAAAAATGATCTTATTGTCCAATCAATTTCCAAAATCTGCCTAGGAGCCTAGAACATCCTCAAAATCTGTCCGGAACGTCCGTGAAATCTATCTGAAATGTCTTAAGGACGACCAACAAGTCCATGAGTCCCCAATGGAGTCCTCAACAATTTGAGTAAGGGAATAGTGGGTACTCATGTTTTTTTGGGAAGACGTCCCTGTGCAACATATTAATTATTATTTAATGTTATTATGGATCAATGTAAATTGACTTATTATTATAAATCACACCATTTAAAATAACAAATTCACATTGACTCATTATCATATTGCATCATTTAAAATAACAAATTCATTAATATATTACTGATTTTATTATTTTTATTTATCTTATAATTTTTGAAACGATTTTTATGAAAATTACACCATTTAAAATAACAAATTCATTAATATATTATTGATTTTATTACCAGATTTTATAAACAAATCTTTAAAATATAAAAAATAAGATGATTAAAATATCTCGCATGTACATTGTTAATAAAAAATTATGTATTTTTTCTTTCAAATATTAAAAAAAAAATCATTAAAATGTCTCATTCATATATTGTTAAAAAATAAGGAGTTTTAGTAATATTTGTATCTATATCTATTTTGTATAAGGTGTAATATATCTATTTTGTTTAAGGTGTAATGGTACATACAAACAAAACTATAAAAATTGGAGTTTTGGCATAAGGCATTACACCTCATTATCATTGAAACTCATTATCATTGAAGGTTGAAAAACCTTTAGGCATAAGAGATACAATCAAGGTTTTTAGTAGACAATTCAGATGCAAGGCATTTTCCTTTTCCCATATCGTCTAGGGCATTTAAGACGTCTTAAAATGACATTTTTGGCAGTTGCATTCCAAATGTTGATATTACGTCATTTGTACTAGACTCAACCTCAGCTTTAACAACTACAACAGTTCTCATACTTTTATATGATTGTGAATTCAGTGGCCCCAAAGCCTTTTGCCACAAAGGTGGAGGGTTGGTTAAAACAATATTAGGATGAGTTATGTAAAGTTGAGATGATCTTGTACTTTTGTTATGGGGTTTGTAGAGTGAAATTCAAGCATATAGAAGACAGGGCCTTTGTCCTAGATGAGGGATTTTGGTTTTGGGTATTTTAGGTTTTTTCATCAAATCAATTTTGACCTTATTCAAATGGAAATGTCAATTTTAATGTGGTTATGACTTCCAAATTTGTTCACTTGTATTTAGGTGGAAAAGGTAGATGAAAAAATTGGGAATACCTTCGATATGTAAGAAGTAGAAATAAAAACAAAGAAGAATTTACATGCACCATTTTTGTAGAACTAAACTTAAGCAAGGATATACCAAAGACTATCTAGTTGAAACTTTTAGGGAAATTGTTGATATAAATTTTAGGACTATGAAAATGTCACATTTAAATATTAGATATGACAAAAGCATAAACACACCATTAAACTTTTCCCTTTAAAATTTTCCTTAGGTGATACAAGATATAAAGTAGATGATTTTGGGATGTAAGAGACTCTCTACATGTTGGAAGTTCTAAAGGCATCAGTGGTGGAACTAGGTTCAAATGGTTTCAACCTCCTTTAGTGCTTAGGGAGAACATGGAATCCTTTTCTATCCCACCAAGTATTGTGTGAAAACTCATAATGATAGCTGGTAGATATCTTTCATGGTAATAAGTTATTTGGAGAGGCTTTGAATGAGGCAAATCCTAATATATAAGATAACCATCGAGAAAAAGAAAAAGTTAAGGAGGACCCTTCTTGCCCGAAAAGAATATGAAACTTTGAAGAATTTTTGGTTACTTAACTTATTACTTTATATGGCTCATAATTCCTTATCAATTCCTCACAATTAAAAAAGCAATAGTCGTCAAATGTGTTTTAGTATTTACCAATTGGTGTAACAAACTTGCCAAAACAATTGATGATTTTAAGGATGAAAGTAATAGATTCTAACTTGTTTGATTTGTTGAAGTTGATTCCTCTTAAGCAAATGAGAGAAGCACCATTGTGATAAAAATATTTGAAAAGCAATCATGTATCATCAACCTAAATCTATCTTAATTGTGGATCTATCAAGTGTTGAGTACGATTAAATCATTCGAGTTGTAAGCCTTTTTATGGTGTATAAATTTGTGTAAAGGTTACATCTCAGGGGATTCGATCCCTCTAAAGGTTTGATAGATCGAGGTTAGGATAGATTTAGACTGATTATTATTATTATTATTTATTTAATGTGAAAAAATGGCATAATGTCAACGTTACACTCACTCACTCATTCATGACGCATCTCCCATGTGCTAGAATGTAGATTTCGCCTCTTAGTGCAATAAGGAAGAAAGACAAAGTGATAGCTACAAGGTGCATGCAACATACCCAACATTGTTTTTCAATAGAGTTTATAGTGTGTTGCACCTTTACTTCATTAGGCTTGTTCATTTTGCTCCTTTGTACACTATTGGGATCATTGTGTCCAAATTGTATTTGTTTTACGGCTTTAAAAATCATTTCATCTATATATTCATCATCTTTGTTTGTCAACTCCCTTTAAAGCGAGCAATATTGCAAATGTTACTACTCACTATGTAACATCCCCGTTTTCAAACCCCAAACTAGCAATGTATAATGTAAATGTAATGTATGGCCGAGAGAAAAAGCAATGTAATATGTAAATGATGTAAATTGAATATAATGAATAAAATGTATCGCCAGCTGCAGTTGGACACAGACGAAGATTTGGGGGCTAAGTATCCACGAGAGAGGCAAGGATTCTAGGGGGAGAGTTTACCCATGTTTATTAAACCCAATCCATTTCTTTCTAAATTATCCTTACCATGAACCTTCCATTAGTTGTTGAGTGTTGTAGAGCCCAATCATTGAATTCATGTAAGAGGGTGGTGTGAGAGTCACATCCCATAGTTATTGAGAGCTTGGGGGCCGAGTACAATCATCTTAGGGAAGAGTGTTAGTCAAGCAAGCAAGAGAAAGAGAGAAAATTTGTATGGGTAGGGACCATAATTATTACTAAAACTCCTTATTTTTTAACAATATATGAATTCACTGAGTTTTAAGGTAGTTTTTGTGGGCAAGTTTGGCACTTGTTTGGAGCTTAAAATTCACGGAGAAAGAGGTTGTGTGCATGGGAGTAACATGTTGTTTGAAATCCGCCAAGGAAGCATGTGTTTTGTTGTTAGGTGAATCTATGTTGCAGATATAGAATTCCTAGGGTCCCAACAAGTAGAATTCATGTCCAACATATGTTGGAAGCTCTGGAGGGGAGTGGAAAGGCTTGAGGGACTGTAAGCAATGAAGGGGGGTTCCATCCCTTGGGTTGTGTAGGTTGAGGGGAAGAGAGCTAATGGCCTGGAATTTGTTTTGAGAATTGACTGTTGAGAGGGGGACATTGGCTAGCCTTAAGGACCACCATCTATTGTGGATTCATAGCCCCAACTTGGGGGTGGGTTGTTGTTGAGATCTGGAATAGTAAGCATACGGTTGGGAGGAACGTTCGTCCTCTGCAATGAGTTGCACATTTTATAAGATAAATGTTCTATTTGTTGTGTTTATTCATGTATAATATTGATATAATTGTTGTGCAATTTACTCTGAGATACATTTGGTTATTATTGCTTGTTGTGAGAAAAATGACGCATTCAAATATCTATTTAAGTGGTTGAATATTGTTGTATGCATTTATTTGTTGCACTGCATAGTTAAGAAATTGCATTTATGTTTTTAATTAGCATGGTCCATTGTGTAATCTTGAATGTCATGTTGTGTATGTTATTTACGCATTTAGAATCGATATCATAAATTTTGTTTGGGTCGTTTTAGCAAGTGACGTGACCTAGTTGGGGGCTGGGTATGTTAGAGAGTGGTATCAGATCTTAAGTTCAACACTGGACCCATATGGGCCAAGAACTAGTGCGAATTTATGCAAATTTATTGTCACAGATTTTGAGATCGCGTTCGATCTTGAGATCGACGACCTAGGTTCATTTTTATAAATTAAAAAATTTATAAGGATTTCAGAGGTTGCTAAGGTCTAGCAAATCAATGGCCATGATTCATTTTCGACCATTTGGAAAAAGGATCAAATCGATGACCAAAATTCATTTTCAGTTGTTTAAAAAATGGATCAAATCAACGGTCTGGATTCATTTTCAATTGTTGGGAGGTTGGGGCCGATCAACGACCAATATTCAATTCAGAGGTTTGCGAAGTGGAGCAGATTGACAATCGACGTAATTTAGAATAATAGATCGACAACCCAGATTAATCGGAGATTGGATGAAATTTTTCTAAGTGTTGGAGTTGGCCAAAGGAAATCGTCGATGGTCGAGTCGTGCAGATTGGGAAAGTGTTTTGATCGCCAATGGAAATCATCGATGGTCGATGGTCGAGAGTCAGCCAATTCTACGAGGTGTTAGTGTGTCCAAAGGAAATCACCAATGGTCAATGGTTGGGTGTCAGCCAATTCAATGAAGTGTTTCGATCGAGCAAGAGAAATTGTCGATGGTCGATGGTTGATGGTCACATGTCGGTCGATTCGATGAGGTGTTCGAGTTGTCCAAGAGAAATCGTCGATGGTCAATGGAGAAAAGAGGGTGATGATGTGTCATTCCATGTTAGCATCCACGTGTCATGCCATGTCATCATGATGCCATGTTATAGTCTACGTGTCATTCTATGTCAACATCCACGTGTCATGCCACGTCAGCAGTTGCCACATCATCCAGTAGGGCTGGTCAATGGCCAATGGTCGATGGTCGGGTCGGCTGAACTGGAGAAGTGTTTCATCAGTCGACGATCAATGGCCAACAATCAGGTTGGTCAGTTTAACAAGGTATTGCAATTGTTTTCCAAGAGAAATGACCGACGGTCGATGTCCGATGATCGAGCATTGGGGAGATTTGTTGACAACTTTGGATTGGAAGTGAGAATCATCGATCAGCCAATAACTGATGGAGCTCGGATCAATGGCTCATATTTGACCCGAATTGAGATAAACGGACAAGATTTAAAGGGGTTGTTATTACAGTAAAGCAGTCAATTTTATATGAAAATTTCTAAATTTTTCATATTTTTGAAAGTCATGAACTTGCGGGGCGATTTTGAGGTCCTAAACGACATTTTTAGGAAATTAAGACCCACATACACAAAGTGTACCAAGGCTTGGTACACTGTGTCTCTGCAACTTAAATAAAAGAAATCAGAGAGAGCTATCCAATGAGCTACTTTCGACGCAAAACAGAGCTCATATGAGAAAATTACAGCTGAAACAATTAAGGGAAAATTTTGGTGTCATATTACTTCCAAAGAGAATAACTCCTTGCTCAAAAGTTCATTTGGGGCTTAGGAGTAGTCTATGGAAATATTATGAACCATAAAACACAACCATGGAGCCATATTTAGAATTTGGGTTTATAAAAATGCATAGAAAGAGAAATAAGATACATGTAGCACACAAAGATAAAAGGGGAAAAATAGTCAAAACTTCTTCAAACCATAACTTTCAGCTCGAAGGTCCGATTTGAGCAAATGAGTAGCCATTGGAAAGGTCTTTGGAAGGAGACGGCATATGTCCACCTATAAATTTGAATTGGGTGCTAAAACTTTCTCATGAGTAATAAAGATATTTTTGTAATAGTAAGTGAGTAGAAAATTACAACTTGTGGATGTTGTAACTTTTCGCTCAGAACTCAGAATGAGGCATGAGTATAGCCATTAGAGAGATATGTCAGGGAATAATGTATTTAAGGCATCAAATTTTGAATTGGTGCATTGTGTTCTTCATAAATTGATTTGAATAAAAACTTGTAATCTAATTAATAAATATTTTGCGATATGCTTAATTTTAACAACGATTATTGCATGCACATTCTTGCAGAATTATAGATACAGAAAAGAAGAATTCAGTTCCTATATGAGAACTAGAGATATGGAGGATGCTCAAGGGTCCTACAACTAAGAAGAAGAAATCAAAGGTCTACATTTCAGCATGGGTAATGTTGAGAGCGAGTCTAATGGAAGAAGAGATAGGCATGAGCTTGTAACTATGAGAAGCTTGCAAAGAGAGGTGTAAGATATAGGGTTGATGATGAAAAGATTATGAAATCTTAGGAGGAGATACTACAAATATTGAATATTCCTCAAAATAAAGTCAACAAATATTCTGGCACAAAGCAGGAAGGCAAGTGGAAGCATCTAGATCTCATGATAGGAGAGCTTATCATGGAGGGTCTAGACAATCAAGGGATATTAGCAGGCATCATCATCATCACTCCCCAAGGCACTAAACTAGAAGAGAATATGCATGTTCAAGGTTGGAAATCAATCCAAGTATGTCTCATGTCAGACATCAAAGAAGGAGACATGGATCAAACAACGTGCAAGGGGAGCTTAGGAAGATCAAACCACCATATTTTATGGAGAAAACAAGAAAGGAGAAGATGTAGAAGCATGGTTGTTGGGAATGAGAAAATATTTCCAGTTACATGATCCTCATCAAATGCAGAAGCCATAATTTCAATCTACCACCTTCAAGGAAAGACATTTATCTGGTGGGATTGGTTGAAGCAAGTTAAGCACCTTAATGAGAAAATAATTTCTTAGAAGCAGTTCAAGAAATATTTTAAGCAACAATAATTGTTAGAGCAATGTTATGACAAGAAGATGCAATATTTATTTGAACTCGAACTTGGGAACATGACTATGGATGAATATGAGAAAAATTTCTTGGAAATTCTCATGTATGTGAGCTTCATCGGAGATGAGAAGGTCAAAATTCATAGGTTCCTAAGTGGACTTCCATCCTTCTACAAGGATATAATTTAGTTTGATGAGCCTAAGAATTTATAAGAAGCCATAAGAAAGGCCAAGTATTTGT
>ML822409.1:141478-154892 GCA_009831015.1 Picea engelmannii
CCATTATTGTAAGAAAACTCAACTAAATGGATATAGTCCTCCCACCTGGAAGGCATGTCCATTACATGCATTCTCAACACATCCTCGATTATCTGATTAATCCTTTATGTCTTCCCATCTAACTCTAGGTGATATGATGTACTAAAATTCAAATTGGTCCCAAATCCTTTAAACAACCCCTTCCAAAAATTAGAAGTAAATTTGGGATATCAGTCTGAAAGTATTGCCTTAGACACACCATGTAGCCTGACAATTTCTCTCATATAAATTTTTGCAATATTGGTTTCCTTATGAGTTATTTTCACATGAATGCAATGTGCAACCTTTGTATGTTTGCCCACCATTACCATGATGGAATCATGTTGCCTTGTTGCCCCAGGAAATTTGGTAATGAAATATATAGTAACAACATCCCATTTCCATTCAGGAATGGGAAATGGCTGCAACAATCACATTAGATGTTTGTGCTCAGCCTTTACCTTCTAACACTCCATGCATATGACCAAATACTTAGTGACATCTTTCTTTATACTAGGCCAAAAATATTGGCCTCTTACAGTTGTAATAGTTTTATGATATCCTAGATGTCTAGTGTATGGCACATTATGCATCTCCTTTAGAACTAAATTTCTCAATTCCTGAGAATTGGGAACATAAATTATGTTATGAAATAAGAGGTTGTCATCCTCTTCCAGCTTGTAATCCTTATATTTCTGTTGTATGTCATTCAGTTGTAAGCTTTCTATAACTTTCACATAATGTTGATTTGTTGTTATAGCCTCTAGAATTCTACATTTTAAATCTGCCATGTACACACTAATGGTTGTAGCATGCATTTTATGCACTCTTTTATTGAGTGCATCAGCCACCTTGTTCTCTTTTCCTTTTATGTGCTTGATATCAAAGTTATATTCGCTAAGAAATTCCAACCATCTAGTTTGTCTAGCATTTAGTGTTGGTTGTTCAAACAAATATTTCATACCACTATGGTCTGTCCTTAATTCAAATTTTCTACTCACGAGGTAATGCCTACCACATCCTTAAGGAATGTACTATGGTTTCCAACTCTATGTCATGTGTAGAATAATGTATTTCATGCTCCTTCAATTTTCTGGACTCGTAACAAATTACATGTCCATTTTGCATAAGGACTCCATTGAGCCCTTCCTTACATGCATCTATGCACACAACATAATCCTCATCTGGATCTACAACTTTCAAAATAAATGCATTGGTTAGAAAATCCTTTAAGCGCTTGAAATTCTCTTCACACTTAGCACTCATTCAAAATTTACTCCTTTCCTTTTCAAATATGTTATTGGGTGTGTAATTTTGGAGAATCCTGCAATGAATCTTTTGTAATAACCGGCTAGATCCATAAATGATCTAACCTTTGAAATGTTTGTTGGCACTGGACAACCCTTGATTGCTTCAATCTTTTCTGGATCCACTGCTATGTCATCTTAGGAAACAATGTGACCCAAATAATGGATCTGTTTTTGATAAAAAGTGCATTTACTCAATTTGGCATACAATTGGTGCTCTCTCAATACTTGTAGCACCATCCTCAAATGTTTCTCATGCTCCTCCTCTATCTTGGAATAGATGAGAATATCATCCAAGACTACAATGACAATCTTGTCCAGGAAATATTTGAAGACCTCATTCATTAAACACATAAATGTAGCAGGCGTGTTTGTCAACCCAAAAGGCACCACTACAAATTCATAATGTCCATACCTTGTCTGAAAGGTTGTTTTGATGGTATCTTCTTCTTTGGTTCTAACTTGACGATAACCAGACCTTAAGTCAATCTTGGAGAACATTGTTTCTCCTTTCAACTAATCAAAGATATCGTCAATCCTTGGCACAATACATAACCTCAGTGTTCCATCTTTTTTTTTTTACAAAAAGAACTAGGGCACCCCAAGGGGAAACACTTGGGTGTATGTGCCCTTTCTTTAACAACTCTTCTAGCTGCATTTACAACTCTTTTAGCTCTAGCATACTCATTCTATAGGGAGTCTTAGATATTGGGGCAGCTCCAGGAATTAAGTCAATAGAGAAATCTATATCACTCTTCGGTGGCAATCCTGGAAACTCCTCAAACACACCTTCAAACTCCTTCAAGACAGGATAATATTCAATACTTGTCTCTTTATCCTTCATTGGCTCTTCCATATGGGCTACATATATCTGGTACCCTTTTCTAAAACTTCTTTTCAGCTGCAATGTTGAAATCTCTCAGATAGATATAGGCCTTGGAATACCTAACATTGTCTTGGAGTTCCCTTCCTCATCAAGATATGTGAAAACTTTGTTATAACAATCTAAAACAACACGATGCTTTTCTATCCAATCCATACCAATCAAACAATCATAAGACCCAAGCGATATGATTTTCAAATCTCCCTTAGTCTTAGTTCCATTCATGTTTATAGGGCATTCTTTAACAAGCTCATTAATTCTTCTCTTGGTTCCAGTAGCTAGTTGAACTAACCAAGACTTTTCATGCTTACATTTATTCAAATTAAATATTTCAACTAGATTTGGATCTATATAGTTATGACTAGCTCCATAATCAATCAAAGTAGTTATGGGATGATTATCAATCTTACCTTCCACTTTAATCATGTGAAATTGATAGTCTACTTGTCTATTGTCCAAGGCTACATAGATCCTTGGCATGATTTTCCCCACATCCTCTATTGTCTCCTCTTTCTTGATGATATGCATAGTATTCATCTTATCTCCTCGGTGAGGAAAATGTTTATACATGTGATCTCCTTCACATCCCCAACATTTTGTAGGCTATTGTCTTGGCCTCTTTCCCAAGGACTTTGTCATTTTCTGATCACCTTGAGATGGTTGCCCTTGTTGTTGTGCTTGAGAACTATTCCTTATGAAAGGTGGATTGAATCCTTTCTTCCTTTGATCCATCTTTCCTTTCTTCTTGTCATACGAGACCCTTTGGAAATATAGCCTTCCTCTGCTTTGCTCAAACAAATACTTGGCCTTTCTTATGGCTTCTTATAAATTCTTAGGCTCATCAAACTAAATTATATCCTTGTAGAAGGATGGAAGTCCACTTAGGAACCTATGAATTTTGACCTTCTCATCTCCGATGAAGCTCACATACATGAGAATTTCCAAGAAATTTTTCTCATATTCATCCATAGTCATGTTCCCAAGTTCGAGTTCAAATAAATATTGCATCTTCTTGTCATAACATTGCTCTAACAATTATTGTTGCTTAAAATATTTCTTGAACTGCTTCTAAGAAATTATTTTCTCATTAAGGTGCTTAACTTGCTTCAACCAATCCCACCAGATAAATGTCTTTCCTTGAAGGTGGTAGATTGAAATTATGGCTTCTGCATTTGATGAGGATCATGTAACTGGAAATATTTTCTCATTCCCAACAACCATGCTTCTACATCTTCTCCTTTCTTGTTTTCTCCATAAAATATGGTGGTTTGATCTTCCTAAGCTCCCCTTGCACGTTGTTTGATCCATGTCTCCTTCTTTGATGTCTGACATGAGACATACTTGGATTGATTTCCAACCTTGAACATGCATATTCTCTTCTAGTTTAGTGCCTTGGGGAGTGATGATGATGATGCCTGCTAATATCCCTTGATTGTCTAGACCCTCCATGATAAGCTCTCCTATCATGAGATCTAGATGCTTCCACTTGCCTTCCTGCTTTGTGCCAGAATATTTGTTGACTTTATTTTGAGGAATATTCAATATTTGTAGTATCTCCTCCTAAGATTTCATAATCTTTTCATCATCAACCCTATATCTTACACCTCTCTTTGCAAGCTTCTCATAGTTACAAGCTCATGCCTATCTCTTCTTCCATTAGACTCGCTCTCAACATTACCCATGCTGAAATGTAGACCTTTGATTTCTTCTTCTTAGTTGTAGGACCCTTGAGCATCCTCCATATCTCTAGTTCTCATATAGGAACTGAATTCTTCTTTTCTGTATCTATAATTCTGCAAGAATGTGCATGCAATAATCGTTGTTAAAATTAAGCATATCGCAAAATATTTATTAATTAGATTACAAGTTTTTATTCAAATCAATTTATGAAGAACACAATGCACCAATTCAAAATTTGATGCCTTAAATACATTATTCCCTGACATATCTCTCTAATGGCTATACTCATGCCTCATTCTGAGTTCTGAGCGAAAAGTTACAACATCCACAAGTTGTAATTTTCTACTCACTTACTATTACAAAAATATCTTTATTACTCATGAGAAAGTTTTAGCACCCAATTCAAATTTATAGGTGGACATATGCCGTCTCCTTCCAAAGACCTTTCCAATGGCTACTCATTTGCTCAAATCGGACCTTCGAGCTGAAAGTTATGGTTTGAAGAAGTTTTGACTATTTTTCCCCTTTTATCTTTGTGTGCTACATGTATCTTATTTCTCTTTCTATGCATTTTTATAAACCCAAATTCTAAATATGGCTCCATGGTTGTGTTTTATGGTTCATAATATTTCCATAGACTACTCCTAAGCCCCAAATGAACTTTTGAGCAAGGAGTTATTCTCTTTGGAAGTAATATGACACCAAAATTTTCCCTTAATTGTTTCAGCTGTAATTTTCTCATATGAGCTCTGTTTTGCGTCGAAAGTAGCTCATTGGATAGCTCTCTCTGATTTCTTTTATTTAAGTTGCAGAGACACAGTGTACCAAGCCTTGGTACACTTTGTGTATGTGGGTCTTAATTTCCTAAAAATGTCGTTTAGGACCTCAAAATCGCCCCGCAAGTTCATGACTTTCAAAAATATGAAAAATTTAGAAATTTTCATATAAAATTGACTGCTTTACTGTAATAACAACCCCTTTAAATCTTGTCCGTTTATCTCAATTCGGGTCAAATATGAGCCATTGATCCGAGCTCCATCAGTTATTGGCTGATCGATGATTCTCACTTCCAATCCAAAGTTGTCAACAAATCTCCCCAATGCTCGATCATCGGACATCGACCGTCGGTCATTTCTCTTGGAAAACAATTGCAATACCTTGTTAAACTGACCAACCTGATTGTTGGCCATTGATCGTCGACTGATGAAACACTTCTCCAGTTCAGCCGACCCGACCATCGACCATTGGCCATTGACCAGCCCTACTGGATGATGTGGCAACTGCTGACGTGGCATGACACGTGGATGTTGACATAGAATGACACGTAGACTATAACATGGCATCATGATGACATGGCATGACACGTGGATGCTAACATGGAATGACACATCATCACCCTCTTTTCTCCATTGACCATCGACGATTTCTCTTGGACAACTCGAACACCTCATCGAATCGACCGACATGTGACCATCAACCATCGACCATCGACAATTTCTCTTGCTCGATCGAAACACTTCATTGAATTGGCTGACACCCAACCATTGACCATTGGTGATTTCCTTTGGACACACTAACACCTCGTAGAATTGGCTGACTCTCGACCATCGACCATCGATGATTTCCATTGGCGATCAAAACACTTTCCCAATCTGCACGACTCGACCATCGACGATTTCCTTTGGCCAACTCCAACACTTAGAAAAATTTCATCCAATCTCCGATTAATCTGGGTTGTCGATCTATTATTCTAAATTACGTCGATTGTCAATCTGCTCCACTTCGCAAACCTCTGAATTGAATATTGGTCGTTGATCGGCCCCAACCTCCCAACAATTGAAAATGAATCCAGACCGTTGATTTGATCCATTTTTTAAACAACTGAAAATGAATTTTGGTCATCGATTTGATCCTTTTTCCAAATGGTCGAAAATGAATCATGGCCATTGATTTGCTAGACCTTAGCAACCTCTGAAATCCTTATAAATTTTTTAATTTATAAAAATGAACCTAGGTCGTCGATCTCAAGATCGAACGCGATCTCAAAATCTGTGACAATAAATTTGCATAAATTCGCACTAGTTCTTGGCCCATATGGGTCCAGTGTTGAACTTAAGATCTGATACCACTCTCTAACATACCCAGCCCCCAACTAGGTCACGTCACTTGCTAAAACGACCCAAACAAAATTTATGATATCGATTCTAAATGCGTAAATAACATACACAACATGACATTCAAGATTACACAATGGACCATGCTAATTAAAAACATAAATGCAATTTCTTAACTATGCAGTGCAACAAATAAATGCATACAACAATATTCAACCACTTAAATAGATATTTGAATGCGTCATTTTTCTCACAACAAGCAATAATAACCAAATGTATCTCAGAGTAAATTGCACAACAATTATATCAATATTATACATGAATAAACACAACAAATAGAACATTTATCTTATAAAATGTGCAACTCATTGCAGAGGACGAACGTTCCTCCCAACCGTATGCTTACTATTCCAGATCTCAACAACAACCCACCCCCAAGTTGGGGCTATGAATCCACAATAGATGGTGGTCCTTAAGGCTAGCCAATGTCCCCCTCTCAACAGTCAATTCTCAAAACAAATTCCAGGCCATTAGCTCTCTTCCCCTCAACCTACACAACCCAAGGGATGGAACCCCCCTTCATTGCTTACAGTCCCTCAAGCCTTTCCACTCCCCTCCAGAGCTTCCAACATATGTTGGACATGAATTCTACTTGTTGGGACCCTAGGAATTCTATATCTGCAACATAGATTCACCTAACAACAAAACACATGCTTCCTTGGCGGATTTCAAACAACATGTTACTCCCATGCACACAACCTCTTTCTCCGTGAATTTTAAGCTCCAAACAAGTGCCAAACTTGCCCACAAAAACTACCTTAAAACTCAGTGAATTCATATATTGTTAAAAAATAAGGAGTTTTAGTAATAATTATGGTCCCTACCCATACAAATTTTCTCTCTTTCTCTTGCTTGCTTGACTAACACTCTTCCCTAAGATGATTGTACTCGGCCCCCAAGCTCTCAATAACTATGGGATGTGACTCTCACACCACCCTCTTACATGAATTCAATGATTGGGCTCTACAACACTCAACAACTAATGGAAGGTTCATGGTAAGGATAATTTAGAAAGAAATGGATTGGGTTTAATAAACATGGGTAAACTCTCCCCCTAGAATCCTTGCCTCTCTCGTGGATACTTAGCCCCCAAATCTTCGTCTGTGTCCAACTGCAGCTGGCGATACATTTTATTCATTATATTCAATTTACATCATTTACATATTACATTGCTTTTTCTCTCGGCCATACATTACATTTACATTATACATTGCTAGTTTGGGGTTTGAAAACGGGGATGTTACATAGTGAGTAGTAACATTTGCAATATTGCTCGCTTTAAAGGGAGTTGACAAACAAAGATGATGAATATATAGATGAAATGATTTTTAAAGCCGTAAAACAAATACAATTTGGACACAATGATCCCAATAGTGTACAAAGGAGCAAAATGAACAAGCCTAATGAAGTAAAGGTGCAACACACTATAAACTCTATTGAAAAACAATGTTGGGTATGTTGCATGCACCTTGTAGCTATCACTTTGTCTTTCTTCCTTATTGCACTAAGAGGCGAAATCTACATTCTAGCACATGGGAGATGCGTCATGAATGAGTGAGTGAGTGTAACGTTGACATTATGCCATTTTTTCACATTAAATAAATAATAATAATAATAATCAGTCTAAATCTATCCTAACCTCGATCTATCAAACCTTTAGAGGGATCGAATCCCCTGAGATGTAACCTTTACACAAATTTATACACCATAAAAAGGCTTACAACTCGAATGATTTAATCGTACTCAACACTTGATAGATCCACAATTAAGATAGATTTAGGTTGATGATACATGATTGCTTTTCAAATATTTTTATCACAATGGTGCTTCTCTCATTTGCTTAAGAGGAATCAACTTCAACAAATCAAACAAGTTAGAATCTATTACTTTCATCCTTAAAATCATCAATTGTTTTGGCAAGTTTGTTACACCAATTGGTAAATACTAAAACACATTTGACGACTATTGCTTTTTTAATTGTGAGGAATTGATAAGGAATTATGAGCCATATAAAGTAATAAGTTAAGTAACCAAAAATTCTTCAAAGTTTCATATTCTTTTCGGGCAAGAAGGGTCCTCCTTAACTTTTTCTTTTTCTCGATGGTTATCTTATATATTAGGATTTGCCTCATTCAAAGCCTCTCCAAATAACTTATTACCATGAAAGATATCTACCAGCTATCATTATGAGTTTTCACACAATACTTGGTGGGATAGAAAAGGATTCCATGTTCTCCCTAAGCACTAAAGGAGGTTGAAACCATTTGAACCTAGTTCCACCACTGATGCCTTTAGAACTTCCAACATGTAGAGAGTCTCTTACATCCCAAAATCATCTACTTTATATCTTGTATCACCTAAGGAAAATTTTAAAGGGAAAAGTTTAATGGTGTGTTTATGCTTTTGTCATATCTAATATTTAAATGTGACATTTTCATAGTCCTAAAATTTATATCAACAATTTCCCTAAAAGTTTCAACTAGATAGTCTTTGGTATATCCTTGCTTAAGTTTAGTTCTACAAAAATGGTGCATGTAAATTCTTCTTTGTTTTTATTTCTACTTCTTACATATCGAAGGTATTCCCAATTTTTTCATCTACCTTTTCCACCTAAATACAAGTGAACAAATTTGGAAGTCATAACCACATTAAAATTGACATTTCCATTTGAATAAGGTCAAAATTGATTTGATGAAAAAACCTAAAATACCCAAAACCAAAATCCCTCATCTAGGACAAAGGCCCTGTCTTCTATATGCTTGAATTTCACTCTACAAACCCCATAACAAAAGTACAAGATCATCTCAACTTTACATAACTCATCCTAATATTGTTTTAACCAACCCTCCACCTTTGTGGCAAAAGGCTTTGGGGCCACTGAATTCACAATCATATAAAAGTATGAGAACTGTTGTAGTTGTTAAAGCTGAGGTTGAGTCTAGTACAAATGACGTAATATCAACATTTGGAATGCAACTGCCAAAAATGTCATTTTAAGACGTCTTAAATGCCCTAGACGATATGGGAAAAGGAAAATGCCTTGCATCTGAATTGTCTACTAAAAACCTTGATTGTATCTCTTATGCCTAAAGGTTTTTCAACCTTCAATGATAATGAGTTTCAATGATAATGAGGTGTAATGCCTTATGCCAAAACTCCAATTTTTATAGTTTTGTTTGTATGTACCATTACACCTTAAACAAAATAGATATATTACACCTTATACAAAATAGATATAGATACAAATATTACTAAAACTCCTTATTTTTTAACAATATATGAATGAGACATTTTAATGATTTTTTTTTTAATATTTGAAAGAAAAAATACATAATTTTTTATTAACAATGTACATGCGAGATATTTTAATCATCTTATTTTTTATATTTTAAAGATTTGTTTATAAAATCTGGTAATAAAATCAATAATATATTAATGAATTTGTTATTTTAAATGGTGTAATTTTCATAAAAATCGTTTCAAAAATTATAAGATAAATAAAAATAATAAAATCAGTAATATATTAATGAATTTGTTATTTTAAATGATGCAATATGATAATGAGTCAATGTGAATTTGTTATTTTAAATGGTGTGATTTATAATAATAAGTCAATTTACATTGATCCATAATAACATTAAATAATAATTAATATGTTGCACAGGGACGTCTTCCCAAAAAAACATGAGTACCCACTATTCCCTTACTCAAATTGTTGAGGACTCCATTGGGGACTCATGGACTTGTTGGTCGTCCTTAAGACATTTCAGATAGATTTCACGGACGTTCCGGACAGATTTTGAGGATGTTCTAGGCTCCTAGGCAGATTTTGGAAATTGATTGGACAATAAGATCATTTTTGCCTTCAATTATTTTTGTATTGCATTGAATCTAAATATGTTTAGCTGAAACTCAAAACATGAGTTTTGTATGATGAGTTTCAATTTGGGTTTTTGGTGATTTAAATATTGTATTTTCAACAAGAAGCAAAGCTTCCATGTAAAAAAACAAGAAATGCAACATTTCAAAGGGTTGATCTGTGTGGTTATTGCTCTTGTTCTTCTCATTTTTCTGGTCTTCTTAGCTTTTAAATATTGTACATGGGTTTCCAAGAATCATTCAATTATAGTGCTTCCACCATCCCAACCTCGAGCATTGTGAAAGCAATCAGATAGTAGTGACTTCCATTGGGTACTAAATGTTTGAATAAATTCCTATTCAATCACCTTCTCAATCTGAAATATGAATCTATTTTCTTTACAGAACCAAAGTGATTTATAGTGGTTTTCAACATATCCATAAAAATCTGCAAAACCCATTGAGAAGGGAATGTCATGTCTCGTCGTTCCCCATCCCAAAAACCAAAGCAACATAGATAATTATCCTAATTACTAATAAATAATTAAATTATAATAAATTTTATTTCAATTTAAAAAATAAAAATTAAAAAGATACAAAGACAGATTGGAGTTGTGAAGGATGAACCTATAGCAAGTATTAACAACGAGTGGGATATACGGCTTTAATTTCACTGGGATTCATTGAATCAACGTTCACATAAAGTGCGCGTCCATCAACACGGGCATATATAGGAACAACGTCGGGAGTGGGTTTTTTAAGCACCCGAACAAGAACAACGTCGGGAGTGGAGCTATGCATGCGCCCGTGGAGGTGTGGTGGGTCGTCCTAGTCAGGAGTGGAACTGTGAGTGCGCCTGCGGAGGTGAGGTGACCCACAAAAGCTGCGACTACAAGAGGTTTAGGTGGGCTCCCGAGTTTTCATACCTTTGTCTCCAATAGATAGGCAGGGATTGTCTTGTTCCTTATTCTGTGTGGTTTTTTTTCTTGTCCCCTATGGCAATGACAATACATTCAACACACTTAAAAAATGGACAAGAGGTATCCGTCTCGGGTGAAACAAACTATTTAGGTCAAGTGAAAATTGTCTCTTCAAGCAAAGCAGGGAAGTGGGTTTGGGTCAATGCTAAACAGTTTCGGGGTATTTTAAAACATAGAGCTGCTCGTCTAAAATAGGAACATACAAGGAAAAAATTGGTCCTCCGTAATAAACTTTCAAACAAGCCTTTTTTGCAAAGGTGTAACAACAATAGGACTAAAGACAACAGTGATTATGCGTTGTACAGTCCCACATACACACCTCTCACATGGTCACCTGACCTGTATGTGCAAGAGTTACTAAATGCCAAGAGGAGATTGGAGGTTTTGGAAGTCAAAGGACATGAGAGAGACCTTCAAATCCAACTATTGACAATAGAAAATCAGGACTTAGTAGAAAACAATAAAGTTTTAATAGATCAAGTGTCATTGTTGCAAGAAGTCCTTTTGGAAGCAAAGGTTGAATGGCAAGGCTTGAAGGATGCCGGGAAAATTAGGGAAGATTCTGTTGTGGAAATTAGAGAGGTGATGAATTCTAAAACACCCAAAGCTGAAGGGAAAACATATGAACAAGCATACACCCATGGAGTGAAAGCAAGGGATGAAGAGACAAGAGATTTTACAAAAAAATCCAAAACTTGGGCACAAGTCATTAGCAACTCTGCTCATATGGAAAAAGAAACGCACGGCCAGGGGGACGACATGCAAGGTAGATAAAACAAGGAAAGACAAGGCAAATAAACAGACATAATTATCAAAGGTGTGAGAGAGTATGGAAAAAATGAGTGTACTCTCGATCTTGCAAGTGAATTTTTGAAGGACAAGTTGCTTTGGCAAGGCCGAATTTGCCAAACATGGAGGGTGGGTAAGCCTAGTGGCGAGAGATCTAGGCCCATGAAAGTCATCATGTCAAGCATACGTGACAAGCAAATTCTCCTAGGCAAGAAGCAACTCTTTAGAGGCTCTCGCTTTTTTCTAGACGAAGATTTAACTATTAGACAACAAGAGGAAAGAAGGGAAGAGTTGTCAAAGCTCAGGGCAGCAAGGGATGAGGGAAAAAGGGCATGGTTGTTCAAAGGAAAAGTTGTTATTGCCTTTTTCGGTCCTCATTCTAAAACAAGACAGCAAGTTGGTAGCCAAGAAGAGACAACAATTTCATTAGTAGGAAAATATGCAACAAGGCCAGTATGGACAAATAGGGATGAAGACTCAACTTTGAGTCTTGTATACCAAAACAAATAGCAATCAAATTATTCCCAGGTTTCCTTAAGATTAGTTTGTTGGAATTGCAGAGGTTATCCTTGGAGGCGTGGACCTAGGTTAGGATCTATCGCGGAAGATAGAGACATAATTTGTCTATTGGAAACACATGAGCATGAAGGGTGCAAGACACCTATGTTTGAAGTGTATGTGAAGATGACAGTGTGGAACAAAACAACTGAGAATGGTAAAGGATATGGGGGTATCATGGTCTTAGTGAAGAAAAAAAAAGGTCGTCTCATTCAGTTAGAAAGAGAAGACTCAAATAAACAATTCATTTGGTTTAAAATATCAGAAAATGGTAACATCATCAGGATTGCAGCATGCTATTTTGCCCCACAAGTTTAAAAAACTTACAAAAGTAGGGGCCTTGACCACAAAGACCCCTTTGCAACCTTAAAAAACGATATTGCAACGTACTCTCAACTAAGTGAAGTCCTTATAGTTGGTGATTTCAATGCTAGGACAACATGTGAACAAGCTAGTATTCTTCATTGTAAGGAAGACTGCAACCCCATTTGGCTTACAGAAGAAAGAAATCATCAATGGACAAGGGTTTTAGAGGACAACAAAAGTTGCAAATTTTTTGGGGAACAACTGCTTACTTTATGTGGGGCATTTGACTTAGTCATTTGTAATGGGTTGGCTAGATGGGCGAATTCTAGAAATTTCACCTGTAATACCTACAATGGAGCAAGTGCAGTAGACTATGCAATTTGCTCACATGGCTTGTGTGAGAAAATGGAGGAAGTTTTGATTGGTGACCAACTATGGGAGTTGAAATCTGATCATAAACCAATCTATTTAAGTCTAACTTGGGTTGAACAACAACAACATGGGACTAAAAATCAACACATTCAACAACCTCCTTCAAAGGGAAAAATTATGTTGACTCAAAAAAACTGTAACACCTTCAAGATAACGCTAAAGAGGTTGTTTAATAAGGACAAAATTATGTCCCAGGACCTTCATAGCCACGAGCTAACAAATTTAATCCAAAGCGCACTTATAGAATGCAAAAGAGAAAAAAATAGGAAATTTGAGACAAACTGCTTTCCGGTTAATGTTTGGTTTGATGAGGAATGCAAAACAACAAGGAAAACTTTGAAAGAGTCAAGCCAGAAAGAAATAAACATAAAATCTTACAAGCAAATTGTAAGAAAGAAAAAAGATGATTTCATGATCTCAAGGAGGGAG
>ML822410.1:11697-21774 GCA_009831015.1 Picea engelmannii
GCCTACTATTATTTCTTTAATCTCTGCTAATCAATGTAGTAAGGTCATTTCACAGACTAGGAAGTTCATCTTCTTTGTGATTTGTGCTCACAGTAAGCAGAAGGTCACCGCCACATCCATGGCCTCTACACAACGCCTCTCTTTGCAACAGAATCAAGTGGACGAGATTGTGGAAGAATACAGAGACATCTTCACCTCACCTACAAGGGTACCGACGCACTGCCAAGTCAAGCATCCCATTGATCTGACCCCCGGTTCTCCTCTACCTAATGGGCTATTCTATCGGTGCTCGTTGATGGAGAATGACGAAATAAGGCGTCAGATTTAAGAGCTTCTTCAAAAGGGGCACATCAGACCCAACTCCTCCCCTTGCAGAAGCCCTATTGTACTGGTGCAGAAGAAGGACAAGACTTGGAGGCTCTGCATTGATTACAGAGCCTTGAACAAAATCACAGTCAAGAACCGCTACCCCATTCCCAGGATTGATGACCTTCTTGACCAACTCAAGGGGGATAATTTCTTTAGCAAGATTTAACTGAAGTCTGGTTACCACCAAGTTGCCATAGAACCAACTGATGTCTGGAAGACAACCTTCAAGTCTAAAGGTCTCTACGAATGGCTAGTCATGCCCTTTGGCTTAAAAAATGCACCAGCCACTTTCATGAGGTTTATGGATGATGTATTGCGACCCTTCACCAACTCCTTTGTGGTAGTATATTTGGATTACATCCTCATCTTCAGCAGAACGTGGGAGGAGCACATGCGGCATATTCAACAGGTTTTGAGCACTCTACGACATCACACACTTTATGCCAACTTAGAAAAATTCTCTTTTGGCATGAACATGGTCTAATACCTGGGCTACATTGTTGATAAGCATGGATTACATGTTTATCCAATGAAGATCCAAGTCATCCGTGACTAGCCAGCCCTGACCACACTGACCGAGCTTCAGAGCTTCTTGGGTCTAGCCAATTTCTACCGACGGTTCATGTTGGAATTATCCCATATTGCATGGGCCCTCAGCCAAGTGACCAAGGGAAGTGGTAGGGCTAAGTTCGTATGGGGGAAGGAGAAACAACGAGCATTCGATGATCTAAAACATCGCTTGTGCTCAGTTCCAATACTCTCCTTACTCGATCTGCAACACCCATTCGAGATTGAGACTAATGCATCTGACTATGCTATGGGCACAGTTCTCACTCAACACGAGAATCCTATGGCATACCATAGTGAGACACTCTCCGATATAGTCCGGAAATACCTCACCTATGACAAGGAAATGTATTACATTCTACAATCTTGTCTTCAATGGAAACATTACATCCTGGGGAAAGAGACGATCATGCACACTGATCAAAAGCCTCTGCAGTTCATATAGACAAAGGAGAAATTACAGAACGACCGCCATCAAAAGTGGTCCACCTACCTACATCAGTCCCATATCAACATCAACTATAAGACGTGTATCTCCAGTCGTGTCGTTGACTGCCTCAATCGGCCTCATGTGGCTGCACTCACCACTGTGCTCCAGTCCTGTGGACATGACACATCAAAGTGGCCCCAAATTTATCAGGATGATCCGGACTTCGCCACCACATATCAAGTCTTGGGTATAGGCACCACTGTCACTGATTTCCACATTAAGGAGGGACTCTTAATCCACCTGGGCCATCTCTGTGTTCCTACAAGCGAGCGTGCAAAGATGATTTGGGAAGCCCACTACAGTCGGGTGGCAGGACATTTTGGCATAGAGAAAACTGTGGCCATTCTTCAGAAACATTTTTATTGGCCAGAACTTCGACAAGACTTCAGCAAGTATATCAAATCTTGCATTGCATGTGCCATTGCCAAGCCAACCATTAAGAAGCAAGGCTTATACACCCCTCTTCCTATCCTCGAGAAGCCGTGGGAATCCATCTCAATGGATTACATGTTTGGTTTTCCGTCCATCAAGCACGAGAATGACTGTTTCTTTGTGGTCGTTGATCGATTTTCAAGGATGGCCATCCTCACAGCCTGTAAGAAGAATGTCACAGTGGGAGAGACTTCCAAGCTCTTATTCGAACAAGTTTGGGTCCACTTTGGGACCAAGTCGAGATGGTATCCCTCAGGACAATCTGTCCAAGCCACAACATAAGAAGGGCAACGAAAAAACAAAGAAGGACACGAGAAAATGGTGTGAGAACCATAAAATTCCTTGGCACAACACCAATGAATGCTGCTCCAAGTAGTCCCTCGTGGCTAAGCTGAAGGCTTCTGAGTCCGAGGTCGATTCTTATTCTGAGTCAAATCATGAAGGAGGGAAGCGGATTATCGATGTTGAACCCACTGCCATGGTTGCTACAACCAAAATCCGCCCAAGCGAACCAGAAGAACCAGAGGAAGGGCAATGTCTCTTTTACTCACATATGTGGGTCAAGGGAGCTCCGATTCATTTCATTGTCAACAGGAGTAGTCAGAAGAACATGATTTCAGCAGAGGTCATCAAGCGACTGGACCTACCAATGACACCGTACCCACAACCCTACACCATCAGCTGACTTCTTCAAGGAAGAGATCTTCGCATCAGCCAACAATGTAGTCTGCCCTATGACATCAGGCCTTTCAAAGATGAGGTACTGTGTGATATTTATCCCCTTGAAGTTTGTGGTGTTCATTTAGGACAACCATATTTGTGGAAGCGTCATGTTGTGTATGAATCTATACCACGCAATGTTATTATTACTTTGGGTAGACAATTGTACAGGATCCCAGAGGTGGCATCGCCTACTGCTATTTCTTTAATCTCTGCTAATCAATGTAGTAAGGTCATTTCATAGACCAGGAAGTTCATCTTATTTGTGATCTGTGCTCACAGTAAGAAGAAGGTCGCTGCCACATTTGTGGCCTCTACACAACGCCTCTCTTTGCAACAAAAGAAAGTGGATGGGATCGTGGAAGAATACAGAGACATCTTCGCCTCACCTACAGTGGTACCGACACACTGCCAAGTCAAGCATCACATTGATGTGACCCCTGATGCACCTCTACCTAATGGGATAGTCTATTGGTGCTCGTTGATGGAGAATGACGAAATCAGGCATCAGATCCAAGAGATTCTTCAAAAGGGACACATGAAATCCAACTCCTTCGCTTGCAGAAGCCCGATTGTACTGGTGCAAAAGAAGGAGGAGACTTGGAGGCTATGCATTGATTACAGAGCCTTGAAAAAAATCACAGTCAAGAACCGCTACCCCATTCCCAAGATTGATAACCTTCTTGACCAACTCAAGGGGGGAAATTTCTTTAGCAAGATTGACCTGAAGTTTGGCTAACACCAGGTTCCCATCGAACCAACTGATGTCTGGAAGACAACCTTCAAGTCTAAAGGTCTCTACGAATGGCTAGTCATGCCCTTTGGCTTAAAAAATGCACCAGCCACTTTCATGAGGTTTATGGATGATTTATTGCGACCCCTCACCAACTCCTTTGTGGTAGTATATTTGGATTACATCCTCATCTTCAGCAGAACATGGGAGGAGCACATGCGGCATATTTAGTAGGTTTTGAGCACTCTACGACATCACATGCTTTATTCCAACTTAGAAAAATGCTCTTTTGGCATGAACATGGTCCAGTACCTGGGCTACATTGTTAATGAGCATGGAGTACATGTTTATCTAGCGAAGATCCAAGTCATCCGTGACTGGCCAGCCCCAACCAAACTGACCGAGCTATAGAGCTTCTTGGGTCTAGCCAATTTCTACCGACGGTTCATGTTGGGATTATCCCATATTGCATGGGCCCTCAGCCAGGTGACCAAGGGCGGTGGTAGGGAGAAGTTTATATGGGGGAAGGAGCAGCAACGAGCATTCGATGATCTGAAACATTGCTTGTTCTCAGCTCCAATACTCTCCTTGCCCAATCAACAACACCCATTCGAGATTGAGACTGATGCATCTGACTATGCTATGGGTGTAGTTCTCACTCAACATGAGAATCTTGTGGCATACCATAGTGAGACACTCTCCGATACAGTCCGAAAATACCCCACCTATGACAAGGAAATGTGTTACATTGTACAATCATTTCGTCAATGAAAACATTACATCTTGGGGAAAGAAATGATCATACACACTGATCAAAAGCCTCTGCAGTTCATACAGACACATAAGAAATTATAGAACGACCGCCATCAAAAGTGGTCCACCTACCTGCAACAGTTCCATATCAACATCAACTATAAGACATGTATCTCCAATCGTGTTGTTGATTGCCTCAGTCGGCCTCCTGTGGCTACACTCACCATTGTGCTCCTGTACTGTGGACATGAAGCATCGGAGTGGCCCCAAATTTATCAGGACGATCCAGACTTCGACACCACATATCAACTCTTGGGTATAGGCACCACTGCCACTAATTTCCACATTCAGGACGGACTCTTATGCCACCTAGGCCATCTCTGTGTTCCTACAAGTGAGCGTGCAAAGATTATTTTGGAAGCCCACTACAATTGGGTGGCAGGTCATTTCGGCATAGAGAAAACTGTGGCCATTCTTCAGAAACATTTTTATTGGCCAAAACTTCGACAAGATGTCAGCAAGTATATCATATCTTGCACTGCCTGCGCCATTTCCAAGGCAACCATTAAGAAGAAAGGCTTATACACCCCTCTTCCTATCCCTAAGAAGCCGTGGGAATCCATCTTAATGGATTACATGTCTAGTTTGTCGTTCACCAAGCATGGGAATGACTACGTGTTTGTGGTCGTTGATCGATTTTCGAAGATGGCCATCCTCACAGCCTGTAAGAAGAATGTCACAATGATAGAGACTTCCAAGCTCTTCTTTGAACAAGTTTGGGTCCACTTTGGGACCAAGTCGAGATGGTCTCCCTCAAGACAATCTGTCCAAGCCGCAACACAATAAGGGAAACGAAAAAATGAAGAAGGACACGATAAAATGGTGTGAGTACCATCAAAGTCCTTGGCACAACACCAATGAATTCCACTCCAAGCAGTCCCTCGTGGCTAAGTTGAAGGCTTTCGAGTCCGAGGTCGATTCTAATTCCGAGTCAAATCATGAAGGAGGGAATCAGATTATCGATGTTGAACCCAGTTCCATGGTCTCTACCCCCAAAGTCTGGCCAAGTGAACCAGAAGAACCAGAGGAAGGGGAATGTCTCTTTCACTCGCAGATGTGGGTCAAGGGAGCTCTGATTCATTTCATTGTCAACAACGGTAGTCAAAAGAACATGATTTCAGTAGAGGTTGTCAAACGGCTGGACCTGCCAATGACATCGCACCCACAACCATACACCATCAGTTGTATTTGTCAAGGAAGAGATCTCTGCATCAACCAACAATGTCGTCTTCCCTACGACATCGGGCCATTCAGAGATGAGGTACTGTGTGATATTTCTCCCCTTGAAGTTTGTGATGTTATTTTAGGACAACCATATTTGTAGAAGCATCGTTTTGTGTATGAATCTAGACCCCACAGTGTTATTATTACTTTGGGTAGACAGTTGTACAGGATCCCAGAGGTGGCACCACCTACTGCTATTTCTTTAATCTCTGCTAATCATTGTAGTAAGGTCATTTCACAGACCAGGAAGTTAATCTTCTTTGTGATATGTGCTCATAGTAAGAAGAAGGTCGCTGCCACATCTGTGGCCTCTACACAACACCTCTCTTTGCAACAGAAACAAGTGGACGAGATCGTGGAAGAATACAAAGACATCTTCGCCTCACCTACAGGGGTACTGAAACACTGCCAAGTCAAGCATCCCATTGATGTGACCCCCAATGCACCTCTACCTAATGGGCTATTCTATCGGTTCTCATTGATGGAGAATGACGAAATCAAGCATCAGATCCAAGAGCTTCTTCAAAAGGGGCACATCAGACCCAACTCTTGCCCTTGCGGAAGCCCGATTGTACTGGTTCAGAAGAAGGATGAGACTTGGAGGCTCTGCATTGATTACAGAGCCTTGAAAAAAATCACAGTCAGGAACTGCTAACCCATTCCCAGGATTGATGACCTTCTTGACCAACTCAAGGGGGAGAATTTCTTTAGCAAGATTGACCCGAAGTCTGGATACCACCAGGTTCCCATCAAACCAACAGATGTCTGGAAGACAACCTTCAAGTCCAAAGGTCTCTATGAATGGCTAGTCATGCCCTTTGTCTTAACAAATGCACCAACCACTTTCATGAGGTTGACGGATGATGTATTGCGACCCTTCACCAATTCTTTTGTGGTAGTATATTTGGATTACATCCTCATCTTCAGCAGAACATGGGAGGAGCATATGCAACATATTCAACAGGTTTTGAGCACTCTACGACATCACACACTTTATGCCAACTTAGAAAAATTCTCTTTTGGAATGAACATGGTCCAATACCTGGGCTACATTGTTGATGAGCATGGAGTACATGTTTATCTAGCGAAGATGCAAGTCATCCATGAATGGCCAGCCTCGACCACACTGACCGAGCTTCAGAGCTTTTTGGGTCTAGCCAATTTATACCGATGATTCATGTTGGGATTCTCCCATATTTCATGGGCCCTCATCCAGGTGACCAAGGGAAGTGGTAGGGCCAAGTTCATATGGGGGAAGGAGCAGTAACGAGCATTCTATGATCTGAAACATCGCTTGTGCTCAACTCCAATACTCTCCTTAACACAAGGGAAATTACAGAATGACCTCCATCAAAAGTGGTCCACCTACCTGCAACAGTTCCATATCAACATCAACTATAAGACATGTATCTCCAATCATGTCTTTTATTGCCTCAGTCGGTCCCCTGTGGTTGTACTCACCACTGTGCTCCAATCCTGTGGACATGAAGCATTAGAGTGGCCCCAAATTTATCAAGACGATCCAAACTTCGCCACCACATATCAAATCTTGGGTATAGGTGCCACTGTCACTGATTTCCACATTCAGGATAGACTCTTATGCCACGTGGGACATCTTTGTGTTCCTACAAGAAAGCGTGCAAAGATGATTTGGGAAGCCCACTACAGTCGGGTGGCAGGACATTTTGGCGTAGAGAAAACTGTGGCCATTCTTCAGAAACATTTTTATTGGCCAAAACTTTGACAAGACATTAGCAAGTATATCAGATCTTGCATTGCCCGCGTCATTGCCAAGCCAACCATTAAGAAGCAAGGCTTATACACCCCTCTTCTTATCCCTGAGAAGTCGTGGGAATCCATCTCAATGGATTACATGTCTAGTTTGTCATCCACCAAGCACGGGAATCACTACATGTTTGTGGTCGTTGATCAATTTTCGAAGATGGCCATCCTCATAGCCTGTAAGAAGAATGTCACAGTGGCAGAGACTTCCAATCTCTTCTTCGAACAAGTTTGGGTCCACTTTGGGATACCACAAACCATCATCTCCGACCGAGACAACAGGTTCCTCAACACCTTTTGTTCGAGTCTCTAGTCTCTGTTGGACACCAAGCTCACAAAATCCATTGTTTTCCACCCCCAAACTGATGGCCAAACTGAGGTCGTCAATTGGATGATTGTGCACATCTTGTGCATGTACAATTCCAAGAATCCCCATACATGGGACCTGAGACTTACATATGTCCAACATAGCTACAACAGGGCTCTCCATAGTTCCATCGGCCATAGCCCATTTCAGGTGGGTCTGGGATTCCAACCCTTGGGACCCATTGATGTTGCACTTCCTCTTGCCTCTGCACAGAGATACTCTTCCCCTGATTAGTCTGCGATAAAAAAAGACACCAGATTCATTGAGTGGATTCAATACATCCGCCAACAGGTCCAAGAGATTTTGCATAAATCCAATGCTAAGTACAAGCAGTGCCATAATCAACACAGGGTATCACACCAGTTTCAGGTTGGCGACAAGTTCTTCTTACATTTACAGAAGGAGCGTCTCACTGGGCCCCATCGGAAGCTTCTTCGACTTCATTATAGGCCTTACACTATCACCAAGGCTGTGGGTAGCAATGCTTTTGAGCTCAACACTCCACCCTTCATTGGTCTGCATCTAGTATTCAATGTGGACCTCCTTCGCCCATATTTTCCACCGTTATTGGACACCTCTGAGATCGCCAAACAAATGACGCCTACAGAGCTCAACCCTGACTGCATAGAACAAGCATCCATCGATCAAATTGTGGACACACACGTCAAGGGAACTTGCCAGCAGCGGATCTGGCTTTATTGGGTTGTTAAGGCAGGGCAACTCCTACACCAAGGCAAGTGGCTCACCTAGGATCAAATCCAACAGAAGTTTCCTCACCTAATGGGGGAACTCAATGCAATGGAGACCATTGCTTCCTAAGGGAGGAGGATTGATCCACGTGGATATTGGTGTCCACCCACCTATTCCAACTGGATCCTCATGTCCGTTTTTGTTTAGCACGTCTTTCTGTACTGCTTTATAATTGTGAGTTATACACTTTTGGGGTTGTCCGAAGCCTCACACATTCTCCAGGTGGATACAGATGGCCTCTCTCCTAATCCATCTGGCTTATTTTGTATGTTTTCATGTCAACACATCTTGTTGTACTTTCAGGGTTGTTTTAAGGCCCTAAACATTGTTTTTTTGGCTCGCCACAGTCAGACTGTAGACGGAGTCAGAGTCTGACAGCGGAATGTGTAGTTATCTGAAAGACCTTTCCAATGGGCTATCATGCGCCTAAAACGGAGGTCGTATGCAAAATTTATGACCCTAGGAAGTTGAGGTACCAAATTACACCAACTTAGCCATAGGGCCCACATGAATTTTGGCGTTTCACCTTCTAGGGTTATGTTTTGGGATGTCTAGGGTTTTGACATTCATGAGTAATATGAAAAGGGCCTATGGAGCCTCATTGTAATCCATTCCGCTCAAATGGATGCGCATAACAACTACATCTCTTCTCAGAGATAACTACCACCATTCGAGCAAGTTTCAGTTCTTAAGTTTTACAGTTTCAACCTATTTCATTATTTAATAGAAGATATTGTTCACTAGATATTTGTGTTATTCTTCCTATCTCCGTGTTTATTGTATTTAGTCTGTTAATCAGTTCGTTCCGCTCCTAAATTCAGATCAAGTCTTAATGAATTAATCCAAAGCACTTTGGAACTGGAAAAGAGATTGGAGGCCTTATCTTTTATCAAGTTTTGTGGGGTTATAATGTTGAAGAAATTCATCTTGGAAACTTGGGTGTGCAATTGGAAAAAAAAGTTACTGAAGCAAAAGGTGGGGCACCATCTCATATGTCCCTCCCTTGATTTTATTCCATATTGAATACATAATGGTAGTGCATCCCAAGTAGAATATCATGCATGGGTGAGAGGACAAGGATTTATGCCCCCCACCCCTCCTCTTCTCAATGTTAATTGTGTACAACAATTTGGCAAATGTGGAAGGTGGTGAGGTAGTCTTGGCTATTGTGTGGAATTATTATCATATTGTGGGATGTTTTCTTCATGCTATCGGTTTCTCTTCTCGATGAATAAGCTAGCAAGGGATCTCTAGTGGTTGTGCATGAATTTTTTAGAGTTGTGGGTTTTCTTCTCTCAATTCCTCCTATTTGTGTTCCTTCTCCAAGGAACCACATGCTGTAGTGTAGTAATAACATATATGTGATGTGTGACTTGGAAAACATAAAAAGAAAAATGCAATGATGTGAAAGGAAATTGCAAAGGCTCGATGAGAGGTGACAAAGGCCGTGCTTTAATGGAGAAAATCACATAAAATACGAGAGAAAAAATTGTTGATTAAGTCACAAAAGCGGGACTGAAATGTGATTAATCCTCCAACGCATCTTCGAGCCCTATAAGAAATGGAAAATGTCATGAGTGCTTACATACAAGCTCAAGAAACAAAGTACTCAACATTGGAGAAGAAAATGGATATGGTTGCTTCTCAGGTCGATAGTATTATAGGGTTTTTACACCTTCCTCCAAAGGGTAATTCACCCACTGCCTTCCCATTTTCCAGTTTGCATATCCGAGTGTCCCAATTTGGAGTCTAGGTTGTGAAGGAAGAAAGAGACTTGGAGGCAACAACAATAGTAAATTACTAGGTAGATCAACCATGCATGGATAAGAC
>ML822410.1:36439-54530 GCA_009831015.1 Picea engelmannii
GTCACTCAAAACAGTCATTGGTGGCCGAGATCAAAGACAAGGAGTTGAACCCTGATTCATAATCTGATTCTGAAAATACTCGTAAAAGAGAGATCATCGACCCATACCCCACTATTATTGTCACGACCACAACAATTCAACCAGAAGAACCAGTAGATCCTGAAGAGGGGGAGCGCCTTTTTCATTCACAGATGTGGGTGAAGGGGACCCCGCTACATTTTATTGTTGATAGCGAAAGCCAAAAGAACCTAATCTCAGTAGAGGTCGTCAATCAATTGGGATTGTCGACAACACCACACCCACAACCATACAACATCAAGTGGCTTCTCCAGGGACGAGATCTTTGTGTCAGCCAGTAGTGTCGATTGTCATACGGAATCCAACCCTTCAAGGATGAGGTATTATGTGATGTTTCCCCATTGGATGTTTGTGATGTTCTCTTGGGCCATCCATATATGTGGAAACACCATGTTGTTTATGTGTGTTGACCCCCCCGCAGTGTCATTGTTTCTCTGGGGGGTCATCTCTACAGAATACCAGAGGTAGTTCTGACTACTATTCCACCTAAACAGTGCCGCAAGGTAGTATCTCATACTACAAAATTCAACTTCTTCACAATGTGTTCAAAAGGTGAACATAAGGATACTACAACCAGTACAGTTTCGGCCTAAGCACCTTCTATCCAACAGAAGTGGGTCGACAACACTGCAACAAAGTGAAAATATTCCTTCTGCACATAGACATCTCATGTAGCTCGACCAATTGAACAAATTCAACCCCGCCAACAACAGGTTCATGACAACCTTCCACAAACCAAGCAGCGCACGTCTCCAGCAAGGCAAGCAACTTACCAAGATTCAGATTTAGCAATCACTTTCCCCCCTCCCCGGGAACTCAACACAATGGAGACCATTGCTTCTTAAGGAGGGAGGATTGATCCAGGTGGATATCGATGGCCACCCACCTATTCCATGGGCTCGAAAAATAGTTTTCCATCTTGACATTTTTTCGGGTTCCAAACTTCTGGGGCCATTTTGAGGCCCTAAACAACGTTTTTTGGGGATTTTGGGGCTAAGTGACTGCCAAAGGCACTGACTTGGACTAGTCAAAAATCGTTCTTCTCGGTTAGACCTTTCCAATGGTGTATCGAGCGCCCCAAACATAGATCTTATGCAAAAGTTACGCCACTGGGAAGTTGATGTATCAATTACCCCCATCGGGACCCACAAACCTTTTGGATTTTCATCTTTCGAGGTTAGGGTTTTGGATTTTACTTGAGTTAAAAGGGCCTTTGGAGCCTCATTGTAACGATCATCTTCTTGCGAATGTGAGTAGCCATCGCATCTCTTCTCAGAGATAAGATGTCACCATTCTAGCGAGTCTTTCACTCTGTATTTTTACAGTCTTTGTACATTTTCACTCATTAATAGAAAATTGTGTATTATTGTATCTCTGTGTTTATGGTTTCTTCTCTGATACATTTCTGTTATATGATTGGATATCCGCGATATCTCTGTACATTTCTTTATTATATCTTTGCCCTCATTTTGTGCCGAAAACAATCTGTATCATATACACGATGTTATAATAACCCTTACTAAATCTACATCTCTTGTTGTTGATGCTTAATTATAGTAGTCTAACTGAGACTATCATCATCTTCATCATGGAATGACTTAATTCTTTCACATTTCTTATCTCTTAAATTTTTTTCAATGTAAGAATACTTTTATATGAATAATAATCATGATATCAATATTTTTGTTCATAGATGTTGTTTCTAACATTTGTTTAAAGACCACCGTTTCTTCTTGTCAATTGCTCATAATCGTGTTTTTTATATCATTTACATATGTTTAGCATTTTGGCAGTCCCTATTTGTTGTTTAACAATTTGATAGGTTATGATTTGTTTTGTATATATATATGTTCTTCTTGTTCGCATTCTATTTAGATGACATATAGATTCATATGTTCTAACTATGTATTTCTAATTTTGTCTTAGGAAATATCATGAATAATTTCTCTTAATTAAGTTATTTTTATTTAAATCTAGGAGAACATAAAATTGAATTATATTTTACACCAAGTGAATCCCTACATGTCATTGGTGCTATATACAAAGCTCTAGTTTCATTGTTATGGGGTATACAAAGATCTAAATATCATTGGTGGGGTATACCAAGCATTTTGATAGAAGTATGTCAATTTTTGTCTCACACAAAGCCTTTTAAATGGAAGTTAGGGAACCCGTGAGTGGAAATTATAAGCACATGCCTAGAGGGGATTGGAACCACTGAACCGATCACCCCGAAAATCATAATTATTTTAGAAGTGAATATGCTAATCCTATCAAACACAATAAGAACATGCTTATATGGTTTTATATTTTATCAAAAAATTCATTAAAACGTAATAATGTTTTAAATTTTGGTAAAATATTTGCCAAAATTTTACAATTCAATGAAAGATTAACGAGGATTTTATAAGATTTTATAATTCACTCAAATATTCCCCAATATTTTACAAAATTATATAATTGACTAAAAATTATATATACATATTATATTATTGATAAAATAGCCTTCAATTTTTCTTCTGTATCATGGGGATTCACCCATTTATTATACATACAGAGAATAGAGATCTACTCTCATCCACATATTATTAATGTTATTTTAAGTGACAAAGTTTTATTATAAACTTTTGTATATTTTAAACTATAAAAAAACAATTAAATCATTATATTATATTTAAAAAAAAATTAAAAAAAAAATTGTTAACGTTGTGGATATACCCAAATTGTTGTTGAAAAATGTGATTGAAAAAATTATCCACACCAGAATAGAATGTTCCTACGTAAACTCATCGTCCTATTAAACAATGTTAGGTATTATATGTCTTTCCATTACTAACCTGATGGAACAATTCTTAATTGTGCTCTTTTGATTATTATGTCTCGTCTAATCCATCATACGAAAATCATTCTATCATTCATTGGATGTTCACATTTAGTACCAGACGTGTCTATTCGATCGCACCACATTTTCAGCGAGACGATCACCGGGATTGACCATACTTCTTGCTATCTCCGGTTGTCGCCTTCCCGCCAGATGTTTAAGTTTGTGGTTTTGGTTAGATTGGAGATCGATTATAGTAACAACCAATGGTGTATGTTGGGAGATTGTTTGAAAATGATTCTGCAACCTCAATTAACTTGTAGTTAATTTCATCAATTCCGTCACGCAGCCGGCATCCTTTTTGAAATCTTTTAAGACGCAGCCAAGGTTCGAAACTCCGCAACAATGGCGTTGGCAGGGGCTGCAGCAGAAGAGGGAAGCCTGGGAACTCGGCCGAGTCACGATCTTGTAAAACAGTCGCGGAAGGCCGTATCCCGCATTGAGACCGAATTGGCATGGAAGATCAAAGCCATCGCAGTCCCCCGACATGGATATCTCGCTCTGCGAGGCTGCCAAGGTCGACTCACCTCAGAGTCAATTCTTCCTTGTATTTGCATTATAAACAAATTGCGTCAATTAATTAATGCAGGCTGCAATGGAGGCTGAGCCGAAGAGAATTGCAGAAGAAGAAAAGGCTCCGCACAGATCCGTCATACAGCTTGAGGAGCTCTTTCAAATGTACGACAGCTTGGTCAAGAAATCTGAGAATCCAGCAATCTCAAGAGTTGAAGCTGATATTCAGGGAAATATGAAGCTACACCTTCCACAGCTTCTCCACGAACTTAACAGGATTTTACTCTTTAACTTGCCAGACTTTGCACATAAGCTGTCGACCATCGCTAAACTCGACCTTTCTAATAACAATATGAAGGTAAATTCAGCAATATTGCATCGTGATATAGACTTTCTTGATTGCATTTATCTGTATTTATCTGATTTTGCTTGTAATATTAATTTTTTGCTGCAGTGTATTCCTGAATTCGTGACGAGTCTGGTGAATTTTAGAACTCTCGACGTCCATTCGAACCAGCACACATCTCTGCCGCAATCTATGGGACGACTGCAGAAGCTTAAAATCCTCAACATTTCTCGAAACTTCTTTGTCGAATTGCTAGAGAGCATTCAAAATTGCCGGTAAAATTCGTGTCCGAGCCCTAGTTTTTTCCAAGAAAATTTAATTCTCTGCAATCCGAGGGAATATTGTATGATTTTACTGCTCACATGTTAGAAATTAAAGGGGTTGGCTAAACGTTTTAACTTTTGGTGTTTGTATCTTTACTTTGTAGCATTTTCCCTTCGAGCTTATCCTTCCTCCATCGGCTACCATGACATTAAATCCTGGGGCTGGATAGACGAACATTTCCAGATTCTGAGCAAACTTGAGATCTATGAAGTTCTGAGTACTTCCTGAATCTATAAGACCTGTCGCTTTTTTTTAAGAATCTGACAATTTAAATTTTAAAATTTAGATAAAAGAATTTTGGTTTAAATTGTATTTTTAATATATAAATGGATTCATTCTGCTGTTAAATTCTTAAATAATTTTGATTATACAAATTTATCCACTCAAATCTTCATATCCAACTATTCTTTACTATTAAACAAAAATTCATCAAAAACAACCAAAAGATAGAAAGTTTAAATTAATCTTCAAATCCAATCAGATCAGTTCGCTAGAAAAGCTGATTGCCGATTTCGACCAGCTACAGCGGCTGCCTGAAACACTGGGCATTAAACCGTTTAACCTACAGAAGTTCTCTGTCCATTCCAGCAAATTCTTTTATATCCCTTCCTCCATCCCATGCCTCATGTCTCTCCGTGTTTTGGACGTCCATATGAACAAGCTCAGATATTTGCCTGAACACATTGACAACATGGTAAGCCTTCAAATTCTTAATGTTAGTTGCAATTTTGGCTACTTGAACGCCTTGCCGGATTCGATCTGTGGGCTGTGTTCGCTCGTTGAATTAGACGCGAGTTATAACCAGATTAAAACCCTGCCCGATNGACAACATGGTAAGCCTTCAAATTCTTAATGTTAGTTGCAATTTTGGCTACTTGAACGCCTTGCCGGATTCGATCTGTGGGCTGTGTTCGCTCGTTGAATTAGACGCGAGTTATAACCAGATTAAAACCCTGCCCGATTTCTTTGGAGGGCTAGTGAAGTTGAAACGGCCAAATCTGGAGGGAACCCGCTAATTCGACCACCACCAGAGATAGTCAGAGATGGTCTGGAAGCAATTAATAAATACTTAAGCAATCGGCCCACCAAGAATCTCATGCCACGTAGCCTCTCAAGTCTGGTAGGCAAACTGACACGTAGGTGTATCTTGCACCGTTGAAGCTGGGAACATATGACAAAGTGATGACATGGCAGGACTACATAAGTCAAGAAGAGGGTTTCTCATCACGACGGAGTTGTTTCACACGCAGTCGCTCTATTCACTCCGCGACGCACTGCTCCCCTCGTGGATTCAGCTGCCACCCTATCAAGAACTATTATGCCATGGACAACCTTTGTCTGTATGTATGAAAGTGACATGAAAATTATTTAAAATATATTTATGAGTAGACTTCTATTGATTACTATGTAATATGGCAATTGTTGTTTTTAGAATTTGATAAATTGTATTTATATCTATTCAATTCTCTCGGTGACTAATGTCTCTTAGCTTTTTTCTTCTTATGCTGGTCGTGATCATCATCGTTGCCTATGAGATAGTGCACGAGCGGCCTAAATGTTTTTTTTTTTCTCTTAATAGCTTTTGGAGGAACGTTGTAAAAGATCATATATTTTCTGAAAGAGAAAAATCATTGCTGGTTAGTAGGGTTGGAATTTCAAATTTATTTGGAGGAACATTGTAAAAGATCATAGTGTTAGTGTTAGGTAAAGGAAGCAAATAATCGATATACTTATTATTTAATGGAAAATTACAATAGCCTTCATAGGCATACAATCATCCTCTACTCACACACACTCTACAGAGCTTGCTCTCACACTATTCACACATTGCACTCACACCTTAATGGGTATGCTCCCATATATAACATTTATCACTCAATTACACAATCTGATCATGAATAGATCACATAGTTACACGAACAGTTCATAAATAGATTGCATGCATGCGCGTTAACATAGTTGCATGCATGTGCATGTGACCGCATGAGGAAATTCTTTGACATGTTTCCAACAATCTCCACCTTACAACAATTTACTTGATATATCATGCCCTTAATTAATTCATCACCTTTTCTGCAAGCCAAGAGAAGCCACACACCATCGTAGCTTCTCTAGCAAACTAGATTTGTAAACATGTCTGCAGAATTCACTTTTGTATGGACCTTTTCCAAAGACACTCCGCCTTCATCAAAAACCTGTCTTACAAAATAGTATTGAACAGAAATATGCTTCGTATTACTGTAATAAGCTGGATTTCTAGCCAAATGGATAGCACTTTGACTATTGCAAAATACTTTCACCTTGCCTGTATCCTTCCAAACTCACCCAATAAAGCCTGTAACCAAATTGTCTCCTTGCATGCATGTGAAGCACCCATATACTGTGCCTCTGTAGTGGATAAAGAGACTATGTTTTCATGCTTTGACATCCAACTAACAGGTCCTCCTGCAAGAGTAAAGACATATCCTGAAGTGGATCTCCTTTTTTCCAAGTCACCTGCAAAACCTGAATCTACATAACTGCAAACTGAATCTCTGGAACCATCACAGGTGATAGAATAACTGTTTGTGCCTCTAAGATATCGAAACACCCATTTCACTGCTTCCCAATGCTTTTTTCCTGGATGTGCCATGTATTGACTAACAACACCAACTGCATGTGAAATATCTGGTCTAGTACTCACCATTGCATACATCAAACTTCCCACTACATTAGCATATGGTACACGAGACATATAATCATTTTCTTTGTCATTATTAGAACATAAACCTGAAGAAATCTTGAAATGGAAAGCCAAAGCGATATGTATGTGTTTCACATTATTCATACTGAATCTCATAAGTATTTTCTCCACATACTTCTATTGTGATAACCACAACTTACCATTTTTCATGTCTTTGTGTACCTCCATGTCTAAGATTTGTTTTTTTTCTCCTAGATCCTTCATATCAAATGCCCTAGCCAATTGAGTCTTTAACATGTTGATTTCAATCATGCTTTTATTTGCCACAAGCATATCGTCAACATATAACACCAAAATAATGAACATGTCATTTTCCAACTTTTTAAAGTAAACATAATGATCATATTCACTTCTTGTAAAATTTAGGCTCACCATGAAGGAATCTAACTTCTTGTACCATTGCGTGGGAGATTGTCTCAGGCCATAC
This sequence comes from Picea engelmannii, assembly GCA_009831015.1. Taxonomy (NCBI): domain Eukaryota; kingdom Viridiplantae; phylum Streptophyta; class Pinopsida; order Pinales; family Pinaceae; genus Picea; species Picea engelmannii. The sequence goes on from ML822410.1 coordinate 43,752, forward strand.
AATGACTTCTTGAGTTTGCAAACAAACCTCTTATTGCGATCCTAAACAAACCCTTTTGGTTGTTCCATATATATATCCTCATTTAAATCTCCACATGTAGAAATGGTGTTTTAACATCTAGCTGCTCTAACTCAAGATCAAGTAAAGAAACTAGTGCTAACACAACACGAACGGAAACAAGCTTCACAACTGGTGAAAACATCTCATGAAAATCAATACCTTCCTTTTGAGAATACCCTTTTTCTACCAGTCTTTCTTTATACCTCTCTCAACTTTATCATCAACACCCTTTTTCTACCAGTCTTGCTTTATACCTCTCTCAACTTTATCATCAACACCCTTTTTCAGTTTGTAGACCCACTTGCAACCGACAACCTTCCTTTCCTTTGGAAGTTCTACCAGGTCCCATGTTTTATTTCTATCTAAGGCATCCATTTCTTCTTTCATAGTTTTCTTCCATTGAGCACTTTCAGATACCTTAATTGCTTATCGAAAACAACTAGGTTCTCCATCAATAGAAACTAAATCCATAGATGAAACATAATCGTCATACCTTGTAAGAGGATTCCTAACCCGTGAAGATCTCCTTAGAGATGGTTGAGGCATATCCTCAGTTTCCTGGATATTTTTTGCATCTTCATTTTCTTCTTCTGGAACTTCTTCATGCTCCTCCCTTTCTGGAGATGGTTGAGTTTCCAACTGAATTTGTTGAACTTGTGGTACATGTTCTGGTCTCACTTCAACATCTACCAGTTCTGATTTCAAGAGTGAGGAATCATCAAATACTACATCTTTGCTAATGATGAGTTTGTGGGCAGTATGATCCCACAATCTGTACCCCTTAAATCCATCACCATAACAAACAAAGACATATTTCTTTGATATAGGATCTAACTTAGAACGCTCATCTTTAGAAATAAGAGCATAAGCATCGCAACCAAATATTCTCAGATTTGAAAAATCACACGAATGACCTGTCCAAACCTCTTCTAGAATCTTATAGTTGATGGTGACCAATTTATCAGACAACATGTTGTAAGACCTTCTTCTTCCCACAATTCATGTTGCATCTTGGCATTACTGAGCATGCTCATTGCTCTCTCTAGAAGAGTCTTATTCATGCATTCAACAACACCATTCCGTTGAGGAGTATAAATCGTGGTTTTATGTCTTTCGATCCCAGTTTCCTAACAATAATTCTCAAATTCCATAGATGTGAATTCACCTCCATTATCTTTCCTTAAACACTTGATTGACCTGTTAGTGTTCTTTTCAACCAAAGCTCTGAATTGCTTAAAAGTATTAAATACATCATATTTTATTTTAAGTAAACAGACCCAAACCTTCCTAGAGTAATCATCTATAAATGTCACAAAATATGACGATCCTCCAAGAGAAACTGTAGGGAATGGTCCCCAAACATGTGGATGAATGTAATCAAGGATACCTTTTCTTAGATGCCTTCATGTTTTAAACTTTTGCCTACACTGTTTTTTGAAAACACAATACTTGCAGAAATTCAAATTCAGAAACTTCAAACTTGGAAGTGACTTACGATCAACCAGTACCTTAAGCCCTTTCTTGCTCATATGACCCAAACACTGATGCCATAAACGAACAGAGTCACTTGCATCTCCATATGCTACCACTGCTTGATTTACTTCTATCCTTCCTTCAAATTGATAAAGGTTCCCAATCCTTTTTTCCTTCATGACTACTAAAATGCCTTTGGACACCTTCAGTACTCCACCCTGAGTTGTACACCTGTAACCAACAGAATCTAGAACTCCCAAAGATATCAAGTTATTCCTTAGTTCGAGAACATTCCTTACATTTGTTAATGTTCTTCCAAAACCATGATGCATTTTAATGCAGACGCTACCAACTCCAACAATTTTACAAGAAAAATCATTTCCCATAAAAAAAACACCATCATCAATAGATTGGTAAGTTGGAATCAATTTCTATGAAGACACATGTGGCTAGACGCACTAGAATCTAACAATCAATGCTGATGTTCATGTGAAACATCACAACTAGACAATACCTCATCAACCATACATGAAATGAAACCTGAACTTGTTTAAGCTACATTAGCTTCCTTTGCTTCTTTTGTTGAGTCCTCCTTGGATGCATTCTGTCTTTCCTAACAATCCTTCTTGAGATGCCCAGATTTTCCACAGAACCAACATTTCAGCTTACTCGGGTATGGAATCCATTTTGGAAATAGAAGAGGATTTTATCATCTTAAGAAGTGTTTGGAAAAGTAATTGAAGGTTTTCTGGTAAAAGTGTCTATGCAAGTAATGAAATGAATTTTGGTAGAGTTTGTTTTTTAAGTTATTTCAATATATATATTTTTAATTTAGTTAGTAAGATAGAAGTGGTAACATTTTTTATGCTTTTATAATTGTTTTCAAATACATATTTACCTACCTCATTGAAGTAGCTATGACTACATAAGTTGGTCAATTTGATGCATATGATATTGAAATCATATTCAAGCGATCTAGATCCTGGATGCTAAGATCCTCAAATGCTTGAATACCAAAGAGAGGAGGAGATAAACTTTGCACATCTTCCATGAAATATCATCAAAAATTTAGATTTACAAGTAATGGAAACTATTAAACATAAGGAAACAATAATAAACTAAAATTCATCACAAAAATATTATTTGGGATAGTTGTATGGGTAAAACAGATTCCATTACAACAAAAACACTATATGGAATGAAGCCATTTTTCAAACCTTTTCTTCTCATCTTTGAACTCTCTCTATCTGAAGTCTCTCTATCACATTTATATAATTCTCTTTGAGTTCGTCAAATAGAAAGAATACCAACAACTCTCTCTATCACATTTATATAGTTCTCTTTGAGTTCGTCAAATAGAAAGAATACCAACAACTCTCTCTATCACATTTATATAGTTCCTCTTTGAGTTTGTTGATATCAAGAATACTAACAACTCATTCACCTCATCAACCCTTTCAACTCAATATAGATGACTTAGTCTTTATATAAAATAATAATTAAACAAAACAAACTATTTATATTATTTTCTTTGATTTCGTCAGATAGAAAGAATACCAACAACTCTCTCTATCACATTTATATAGTTTCTCTTTAAGTTTGTAAATATCAAGAACACTGACAACTCATTCACCTCAACAACTCTCTCTATCACATTTATATAGTTTCTCTTTGAATGTGTAAATATCAAGAATACTAACAACTCATTCACCTCATCAACTCTTTCACCTCAATATAGATGACTTAGTTTTTATATAAAATAATAATTAAACAAAACAAACCTATTTTTAAATAAAGAAAATTATAAATATCAAGAATACTAACAACTCATTCACCTCAATATAGATGACTTAGTCTTTATATAAAATAATAATTAAACAAAACAAACTATTTTTAAATAAAGGAAAGGGCACAATGAAGGAAGGAGAGTTCCCTTTATCGTGAGAGAATTATCTTTATTGAGGTGTTGTACAATGAGAAAGCAAAGATGAAGTATGGAGGAAAAAAGGACTCAGAGAAATTTGGAAAATGAGCATATCTCCCAAAGAAAATATTTTAGCACGATAAGTCGACCAAAAGAAAATAAAAGAGGGAGAAATGATGAAGGCAAGATATTTTTTTTGGTGCAATAAAGAATGGAAAATGTTCTCTTTATTGTGCCAAAATAAAATAAAGGAGGGTGAAATAATGAAGGAAAGATAATTTTCAACTGTGATAAAGAAGGGAAAATATTCCTTTTATCGTACCTAAAGAAAATAAAAGAGGGTGAAATGATAGAGGAAAGATAATTTTCGGGTGCGATAAAGAAGGGAAAAGATTCCCTTTATCAAACCAAAAGAAAATAGAAGAGACCAAATTGATGGATAAAAGATAATTTTTTGGGTGTGATAAAGAAGGGAAAAGATTCCCTTTATTGTGCTAAAAGAAAATAAAAGAGCATGAAACAACGGAGAAAACATAATTTTTGGGTGTGATAAAGAAGGGAAAAGATTTCGTTTATTGTGCCATAAGAAAATAAAGATCATGAAACAATGGAGGAAAGATAATTTTCGGGTGCGATAAGGAAGGGAAAAGATTTCATTTATTGCATTGGAAGAAAAACAAAAGAGGGTGAAACTGTGACGAAAAGAAAATAAAAGGGCATGATAAGCAATGTCGTAGAAGGAAAAAATTCTCAAGCGACACATTGCAAAATAGAATAAAAGGAAGGAAGAGAAAAAGAGAAATAAGAAGAGAGGAGAGAAAAAAAGAAGAGCGAAGTAAAGAGAGAAGAAAAGAAAAGAAGAAAGATGAGGAAGATATATATAAAAAGTTTGGAGCGAAAAACTTGTTTTGGCCATAACAGGGGCAGGTTAACTTAAAATCAGATGAAATTTAAAGGGTATGTCCACAATGAGAAAGCCTACAAAAATGTCAATGAAAGAAACTGACCAATTTTAATTCAATTTTCCGGAAAATCCAAATTAGTGGTTTTTGAAGAATAGGGTGGTGCTCAATGATAGGGACCCAAATGAAGATGAAATGTTTACTGTAACTCCAAAACGTAGACACAACGATAACTAGTTAGGATGTTTCCCAAATTCCAAAGAGTTTGGAGTAGAGGTGCCAAAACAGGGCAAAAATGCACTATTCAGGGCCACTTTTGGTGGATTTTTGAAATCTTCAAAGGAGGAAAAGGGACCCAGATCACCAATATGGAAAAAATTATTTACTCAACATTTTACTTCCTTGGCTAGATGGATAACTTTGTCTCACTAATGTTTTTCTCAATTTCGCTCAGTTTAAGAGATAATTGTTTTTGGTAAAAATTTGAAGTTTAGAGAAAACGTAAAAAGAGAAAGGTTAACAAATATAGATTGATGTAGAATTTGAAGGAAACATCATATTACCAATCAAAAATATGCTAGGGACTCATAAACAAGAATAATATCAGTGTCCATTATAATTTTTTTTTTTATTTCTTGCCATATTTTCTTCTACAAGGGGAAAATGTTGGCCTAAGCCATATTGCACTATTGAAAAAGGGCACAACTGAGTAGAAATGACATATTAAAAAAGCCATGACTTTTAGCTCAAAAATTAGAATGAGGCACACACATAGTTATCAGAAGGCTCATAATTTTTATTATTGTACGAGTGTTCTTCTAAAATTGAGACAAAGAAGGACATGTAGCTTAAATAATGACAATCTTACAATATGCATAGTTCTAATAGTATTTGTTTCATGCACATTTTTACAGAATTAGAGATACATGTAGAATAGATCTCGTTTCTAAAATGAGAACTAGAGAGATGAGAGATTTACATATCAGCCTAGGAAATGCAAAAACTGAGTCCAATGGACATAGAGGCAAGGTGGAGCCCGCAGAGATGGTTGAGAATGAGAAGCTTGTAGAAAGAAGTGTAGAGTTACAGAGAAGACAATGAAAGTTTTATGAGAGCTCTGGAGGAGTAGAATAGAATTAAGACTAAGTTGCTACAGATTTTGAATAACTTGCAAAGACAAATCCATTAAGATTCTAGCACAAAATATCAACTAGTGTAAGACATGCAACAAAACCTAGATCTCATGATAGGAGGAGGCCTAAGTTGGATATTTTTCAAGGGGAACTCAAGAAGCTCAAGCCACCAAATTTTGATGGAGAGCATAGGAAGGGAGAAGATGTCAAAGCCTGATTGTTGGGCATGAGAAAATGTTTTCATCTGCACAATTATTCATCGAATCTAGAAGCAAGAATTACCATATATCATCTTCAGGGGAGGGCTTCCATGTGGTGGGACCAACTGAAGCTAGTCGAGCATATTGAGGAGAAGAGCATTTCTTGGAAATAATTCAATAAATACTTCCAGCAACAGTACTTGCCATAACACTACTATGACAAGAAGTTGCAAGAATTTTTCAATCTCAAGTTATGAAGCATTTACGTTTTTAAGTTTTTTGAGCTCAAGCTATGAAGCATTTACATTTTTAAGATGTTATTGTGTGTACATAAAATGATGTGCATTCACGTTTTTAAATTTCATGTTAGATGCATGTGTCTTTTATCATGTTTCATGCATTTAGTTTAATGGGTATCAAATTATTTGTTGGGTTAGTAGCGGGGACACTACATGTTGGATTTACTTTTCTATGCATTAATGATGAAAGACTTCGCATCCTTGACTAGGAAATACTAGTTTTATCTCCTCCTGAAGATTGCATCCCTCATATAAATGTAGGGGCTTCTAAACACTACACCACACACATCAAGTAGTACTACCTCTACCTCCACTTCATCTATATAATTTTGCACTTATAATAAATTTGATCTTACACTATTTAGTAACCTTGAGTTGTTCATTCATATTCACCCATCCTAATAGATATGCGCTAGGATGATCACAAACTTCCAATCCAAGCTTGTTGACCATATCTTTTGCTACGCGGTTTTCCAATGAACTATAATCAAATAGAGCATCCACCTTGGTATTTTTGACTTGGATCTTAATATGGAAGAGTTTATTCATCTCCTTCTCTTCCTTGTGATGAAGGTTACTTAGATTAACCTCCTTCTACATTGTAGTGCAAAAAATATTTTCATCCACATCCAAGTTTCTCTCTACTAGGTTGTTTGAATCTATCGCCAGTAAGTTCTTCTTCTTGGAATCATTTTTATGGTTCTTTGGTTTCAACTCTAGATGTAGCTTCCAACACTTATATTTAGTGTGACCATCAATATTAAAATGGTTGTATTGCTTGTTTGGATCCTTGCATTGATGTGTAGTGAATATTGTCTTATTTTCCTTTTCTTTCCATTGCTTCTTCCCCTCCTTAGAAACATCTCGGTGGTCTTTCTATTTGGAATCACTTGGTTGACCTTTCTTGTGACCTATATTTGTTAGGTATTGTGCTTGCATATAGGCCTCATCAATTGTCCTAGGTTTAAAGAGAATCACTTGTTTTCATAAATGACTATGTAGACCCCATACTTGAGGAGTATGTATGGGTTCTAAGGAGATATAATTATCATAATTTTCATTTTTCTAAACTCTGTGGTGTACTCTTGCACACTCTACCCTTGCTTCCACCTAAAGTAAGACCAGTGAATTCACTGGTCTGCTACATACCCAATAGGATAAAACTAGGCCTTGATGAGGTTTTTAAATGCTCACTTAGTTATTGGTGGATCACCCTCTAGCCTAAGTTTATTCGAGTGGATTTCCCACCAGGTTAGTGCAAGGCCCTTTAATTTAAATTGAGCAAATTAAATATTTTTCTCTTCATTTATATTATGGACATTGAAATAAACTTTTAACTGTTGCAACCAATGATTCAACTTAATAGCATCAATCTCACCTTGGCATGGTTTGATGTCCACTTTTGCTTCCATTTAAAAATAGAGATTGTGAAGAAGTGATGACATTCGAAATTGGTTTCTCTTTCTTTAGCTCTTTTTTTAGCACCTTTTTATAGTCTTCATTATCTCTTGATTTAGCATCTGATCCAACTTCTAAGTTAAAGCCACCAATCTTCCCAAAAGGTCAAAAACGTTTCGCTAGAGCCACCATGAGGAGGGTCATGTTGTGAGAGATATCAATAACTTGTTCTTCCAGATTTACAAATATCTCCTCTACCTCATCATAAGGTTTGTTATGACTGGACTAATCCACCGTGGCTAGGGTTCTGAAACTTCCTTCTTAAGCCAATTCCTAGATCCTACAACTTCCCATAAAAACCACAAAGAAAACTACTTTGATACCAAAATGATTTGTAAACTACCGTGCATAATCTACTGGAATAGTTCATCACAACATATCTTAAAATATTCTGAAAAATCTTTTACTATGTAATTTATTACATTAGATCTCATATTTATTATTACTAGCTAAGTGCTCAAATTTATGGAAATAATTGAAATCAAAATAAAAGAACAAGAAAATGAACACGCCATCCACACAAATGAACACAATATGTGACCTGGGAAACCCAATATGGGAGAAAACCTAGCTAGAAGGCGAGGCATATGCTATTTGCTCTTTTTCTCAGTTAAGAAATTCAAGTACAAACAAAGGGGCACTCAACATGGACTTCCCCTGGACACTATGACCTAAATAGATTTTGTAGAATATTCTACCTCCTCTATTATGCTCTAATATCGCACTCCTAGGTGCTCTACTCAACTATGGAATAATAACAATACAAAAAGAATGGAACCCCTTCTCTCCTTAGTGGCTCGGTATTTGACATAGCTTGATAGTCACCTAGGGTTAGGTTTAGGGTTTTTGCATGTCTAAAACCTCAATTAGTGTTAGGGTTTTGGATCCTATATAATCTTCTTTAAAGTACACACATGATTATCCCCAAATGTGTGAGTAATAAGGACTAACATTGTATCCACTCAGTACCATGGTGGTCAATAAGGTAGGTCAACTTGCAGGAGGCATAACTTTGACATACAAACTACGTTTGAGGCGATTTTCACATAGTTGGAATTTTTTTTGATGTGTAGAACAATATTGAGGGGATGGAAAAATTTCAACCCAAAAAGTGTCATTTGATGCTTCAAATTGGATTTGGGTTTTTTCGGAACCCAAATCACCAAAACGGGACCTACCCCTAAAATGGGTCCTACAAACCAATTCCTCCAATTTTTCCACCAAGAAAAATACCAAGATAGATGAAAAATTATATAATGATCCATTCCAAATCAATTAAGGATAAAGGGAAGATAAATTCTTGATCAATTACGGGTATAGGGAAGCCATATTTAACCTTGTGAGTGCTTTAGAAACCATTGTACATTGATTCAATCCTAGTCAAGGAACTATGGAGTGAAGTGCTAAGGATGTGTTGATCATGGAATGGTTCCAATTATATTGTCTAGAACCAAAGTAAGAGGACATAAACTTTCAAACATTAGCACAAGAATTTCCACACCAAGCATAACCAATTGAAATCAAGAAACCATTGAGACAAGCATTGTTGTGGATGAGAGTACACATTGTAATCTTATTGACTAATTCAACAATAGACACAGTTACTCCTTCATCGAATTGATACGAATATTGATTATTGAGTAAAGTGCACAAAAGACAAAGTGTAACCTATTTGGTTGGTACTCCATCTAAAGGAACCATTGGGTATGTGATTTTCTGGTGATTAACAATAGAGAACCAAATATGAAGACATAGTTCTCAATGGCAAAGTAATTGCGGAGTCTAGCTGATGGTTTTGGTCTTTAATTTTACACCAAGTTTAGAAACCTTGGTAGCCATTCTAAAGATAGAGATCTTTTCATAAGACTAAGAACATAGATCATATTTAATTTTACATAGAGGATTTGTGTTGATGTAGTGAGTGGACTATAAGTTCCTCATTTACAGGTCACTCGTAGATGTTTCAAAGTCTGGTGACTTCAATTATATTAAATCTTGGTCAATGTAAAATAGTTATTTTCCCAAAAGAGTTGATAGATTACAATGGGTTGCCACATCATTAAAAAGTTGGATTACCATATCATTACAAAGTTTCATAGAGTTTGATTCTAATTGGAAGCAATTATTTAAGTCTCACCATAAGATCAGTCCTAGTCCATTTAATATTATTAAATACGTTGGTTTGTACAGGTTTCCTTTCCAAAGTTATGTATTTGCACCCACATGTATTTCATCCTAAATGCATTTTCTCCACAACAGTAGCACCCTTGCCAGGGTGAGGAAGATTGTGATTTTCGATTCTTTCGACAACATTGGTAATGTAGTGGTTCAATACAATGCTATTGTTCTCCACTACCAACCCTTCCATCCATCCTTTTATCTGTCATGGAAAAACACAAAGACAAGTGAAAAGGATATCCTTCAAAGGAATTGTTACTTTGATTGTTGGCACTAGGTGATTATAATATTCATAACTTCTTTTTTTGGTTTGTGTAACACCCTGTTTCCCCCAGTCTGTAAAAATAACTATACTGGCCAAGAGCTATGGCAGACTCAAAGATGTGAATGTGTGATTTTGAATGGACCTTAGTATAAAAGGTTGACGAATGTAAATAATGTTATGAATATATGTTGCAGGACTGCTGGGAGGGGGATGTGCTGAAAAGAGACCACGATGGCTGATGAAAGGTGGTGGAAGGCACCTGGAATGGTGGCGTTAACTTCCACCGAAAAAAATACCATATTTGGTCTTCACTGGCCCGAAGATCAAGAGCAGCTCTCTAGCGCTGAAATGAATTACTCACCAGGTTGGTAGGTAAAGAGGCTCCTCATGAGTTAATGAGGGACGGGGGTGAACCGCCCATCCGTGGAAGCCTTAGACCTGACCACCGTGGGGAAGTTCATGCCATATGCAACCTCGCCGGAAAAGAAAAGGCAGGAAAGAGGTGTCGAAGAGGGCAATCGCGACAGAGATCACAAGAGGGAAGAAATTAGAAGGACTCTGGAAAACAATATAGAGAGTGATTGATAAGCAGAGAAGAAGGAGAGTAACCTTCGTTCTCGACTTCTGACTAACAGAGACTCAGTCTCACAGCATCATGGTCTAAGCTCGGGGGTGGCTAGTGGTAAATCCATTCGGAATTGTTGATCCTACGGTTGGGTGGAAACGAGCACCCCTCTCTGCAGTTGCATCAAACCTGGTGTTTTTCTGATAAGTGTTATATCTCGTATCTTGAAATTAATATTTTGACATGTATGTTCATGGTTTGTGCAATTATGAATGGTTTTAGTATAAGACTGTCTGTATGGTGTTTTGATAAAAAATGGTGG
>ML822410.1:68845-83775 GCA_009831015.1 Picea engelmannii
GATTTTCCTGTCTGCTTTTCCACCATGGTTCTGAATTCCTTAAAGTACTCGAAAACATCACTTTTTCGTCTAAGGAAGTAAACCCATGTGTATCTCGTGCAATCATCAATAAATAATAGAAAGTAAAATGCACCTCCTAAAGAGCTAGTCTGCATAGGCCCACAAACATCAGTATGCACAAGATCTAACACATCTCTCTTTTTCTTATCAGGATTAGAGGGGAATTCGTCTCTGTGCATATTTCCTAATGCACATCCATCACAAGCAACCTTCTCATTCTTTAACATGGGAAGTCCTTCAACCATATTCTTTTTCTGTAATAACAATAAATCAGGATGATTGATGTGTCCATACCTTTGATGCCAAAGAATCTCCGTTGGCATAGCTGCAGAAGTCAGTGCATGAGGTGCTTTGCTGGTAACATCAAGTTTGTATAGACCTCCTGCTCTGACTCCCGTTGCAACAGTTTGGAAGTGATCCAGCAGATTCTTCACTATGCAATAATTCTTGAAGAATTCAACCTTCAAGTTCTGATTTGTAATGGTGGACACATAGATCAAATTTTTCTTTATTCCTAGCACATACACCACATTGCGAATGTGACGAACAATACCATTCGACAATGTCACAGGAATGTCTCCATATCCCTTGATCTGATGAACGTGGTCATCTCCAAGATATATGCTGACACCATTCTGTGTTTCTTTAAAATTAGCATACCAATTTTTATTACAAGTCATATGCACTGATGCTCCAGAATCCACAAACCAGGCATCAGAATCATTTGTTTCAGCAGATAAAGCAACGCTAGACACAAACAGCCTAAGATCTCGTGAGTCAAAATTCGGGGATTCATCAATATCATCACTAGCAATAAATAATCTAAGATCTTGATTTGAAGATTTTTCTGCATAATGACCTGAATGTGTTCTAGGTTTATTCCTAGCCTCATCACTTTTCTTCTTATGACAGTCTTTAACCAGATGTCCAGGTTGACCACAATAAAAACAACTCTTAGACTCATTCCTGTCAGATTACATACCTTGATTTGGAGAATGTCTTCTCTGCGATGAACCACCTCTCTGCCATGAACTGCCTCCTCTGCCTCTTACTCCTGATCTCCCTCTCGCAGATCTATTATTTGACCACAGTGCCAAATCTTTACTCCGAGGCTTCAGATTCTCGCGCCTCTCTTCCTCTTGCAGCAAAATACCCGTCAGTTCTTCAAACGTAGGAGGTTTCTCCCTTGCTGTGAGACCTGTTATGAACATATGATAATCTTCTAGCATACCATTTAAGGTAATAGTGACTAGATCAGTGTTGGAAACAGTTTCCCCTATATTTACTAGTTTGTCTTTCACCTCTTTAATGCGACCCAAAAATGAACTAACAGATTCATTTCCATCCATCTTAATGCCTAGCAATTTAGTTTTCAGGAACAAAATGCGATTTGTGCTGCTAGTTTCATACAATACTTTAAGAGTTGTCCATGTTGCAGTAGAAGTTGTAGTGTCTCTAATATGTGGAATTATGCTATCTTTAACTAACATGCACAATAATACCTTTGCCTTGTTTTCGCGCTTCTCCCAATCTTGGATTTGTGCTACTGTCGCACCTGCAACCGCATTAGGTTTCAGTTCAGTTCCCTTCGCAATATTCCAGACACCATAGCCCTCCATGAGCGTTTGCGTCTTGAATTTCCAGTTAATGAAATTCGAGCCATCTAGCTTGTTGGTTTCGTTGAGGTAGGTCTCCGCCAGCGGATTCGCCATCACTGCAATTTAGTCTCTGCAAGTAAATCACCAAAGATATGCAACTTTATGTCGCTCTGCCTTCGGATCCACTGATCCAACTCTACCTCTGTTCTTAGCTTAAATCATGCATGCATCCACCTTTAAATCAAAAACACCACCTCATATGCATATATCAACCTTTAAATTATGCATGCACCTTAATATCTAAAATATCCACCTTTTTTTTTTTTAGTGAATAACTCCCTTTTTCACCTATATCCACTTAATAAAAAATAACTCACTTTAATAAAATATCCCTTTTCTCATTTGCATGCATAAGAGAAGAAGTCGTGGCACTCTTATTTTAAAACTCACACAATCCTCAAAAACCATGCATGCCAAGAAACTCACGCATGCATTCAAACTTGCATCAAACTCACACATGCATTCAAACTTTCATATGGTGGATTGACCTTACGCCACGCTCCAAGCTCACGTGACCTCTCCTGCCTCGATTTTCTCATGAATCTTCCTCCACGCTCAAAGCCTCGACCTGCTCTCACGCAGCTATTCTCCAACTCGAACCGACACGGATCTTCTACGCGATTTCAACCAATGGAGGAACGCCCCTCCTTATAAGCTCGTGGATTTAACAAAGCTCGCCCTCCAAAAACATTTCTGCACGCTATCCACGCCCTCTCTCCGTAGCTCTGATACCAAGATAAAATATGCGAAACAAACACACGGTGATGCTATGCTCACTTCTCTGTTATTCAATGAAGACAGATTACATCTTTATATAGGAAAAGACTCTTCTGAGTCGATTACATGCAAACCAAAGACAACTAGACTCTTAACTAAGAACTGACTCTTAACACGCCTACAACTGACTCTCACAACTGAAGCTTATAACTGGTGCTTACAACTAGCACTTACAACTGGCGCTTACTCCATTATTTCCAAGTGAATATTCCATCAATATTTAATCTTGTCCATACAAAACTGATTAAGCACTAAAAACCTATTAAATGTGCCCATGGTCAATAGGTGATCGCAACAAAATCTTGGCCTTTCACATGACTCACAGAGAGGCTACTAATTTAAGTGGAACCTGCAATCATATTAATGCACTAACATATTGTCACAGAATTTGAAATGGGGTACCTAAATATCCCCACTCTCCACACTAAATATCTTGTATATCAACACGCTCCCCACTCATCCACTAAATATCCTCACAACTACGGTTAGCGTTACTAGACATTCACTAGGCATTCACTGGATCGATTTCGGGTTACAAGAAAAAAGACAATATGATATCTCCATAATGGTAGGGGCAATGAAAAGCACTGTAGGCGTTCATTCATTCCATAAATATTTTTTTTATGAAAAAAGTGGAGAAGTGCATGCTTAAAATTTGAGGAATCTATAGGTTTTGTCATATAAGAAAGTTAATGATTGAAATCACAATCCTTTATTTATTGTGATCATTAAAATATTCTAAACATATCAAATCCTATTCACATAAATCACCTATGTAATTAAAAGCCTATGAATTTTGACTTTTTTCAATAGATATACACCTATAGACATAATAATTAATTCTATAATATTTAAAATATGACAATTTTAAAAATAATTTAAATAATTTTTATGGTTTTGTTATTAGAATGAATGGATTCCACTTGCACCATAAAACAACCTTGTTTTTGTTTTCCTCATGGACAATATGTTGGTTGAAAAACCAAAATATAATCTTAGGAAAATAAATAACATAATGTATATTTAAATAACAAATTAATATTATAAATCCTTTAAAATTGTATTTATTGTTAAATAATGACGGAGTAGTTGAATCACTCTCATGTCAAGTTTCAGTGCTTCTGGATGGAAATTTATCGAAAAGCTTAGTGTTAAGGTTTTAATAACTGAAGTTATGCTTTGAGTTAAGATGTAGCCTATGTGCAACGCAATTGATAATTCATGTGCTCTATTTGACTAACAGTTAATGGGGAATGTGTCCAATTCGATTAACATTGAATGTGGGGTCGTTGGCCTTTTGGACGTTTTGACACCGTCATTGTACATCGATGCATAACCCTGAGACTTTGTACATCGATGGATAACCCTGAGACTTTCATGTAAAGAGTGTTTTTTTTTTTTTAAAGCAATGTCATGTAGTTAGATGTTGTTGGTAGTGTTTTCGTTTTTTCTATGTAATATTTTTTTGGGGATATTTGTTTGAAATCTGATGAAACTTGGTTAGATCCACATATTTAAGTGATTATATTTTTATATTTTTTATGTTTTGATTTTTTTTCAGGGATTTCTGTTTACTTTTGTCAGTAATTTGGTAAGAAAGTGTTGGATATGTAGATTTGAGTGGCTAAGTCTATACATATTTTTGTTATCCAATTCAGACAAAAGAGATCAAAAGTAGAACAATTAGACAACCCATAATAAAGATTTCAGTCACTAATTATCCACTATAGTAGTATAATTTTGGTCCTTTTTTTCCCAGATATTTTCTGTTTAATTGTATCCCAAATTAGGTGGGAAATTGTTGGATCTGCAGATTTGAGTGGTCAATTCTGTATAATCCTAGTGCCTCTTTCAGTATGTTGAATCCATTTCTACATTTAAAAATGCAATTTAAACTACAAAAAATTGTGATTTCATGCATATTTATGTCCATGAATTCAGGTGAAAAGAGCCAAAACCTAAAATAATTAAACAATGTCATTCTCCACCTAATTTTTTTATGTGAATCAATAAATTCTTTTCAACCAGGATAGAATTTGATGAGTAAATTGCTTATCATAAGATGATTTTTCCATCAAATCAAATATGGTTAAAAATCCCATAAACCATCATATTTTTGTTAAAAAATTAAAATAAATAATAAAATATACAAAACCACTAAATTTTACAAACTATTTCATTTTCAAATTCCCATCTTGGTTTGGAGTTTCCATTCTTTATTTTTATTTTTTGTTAACTGAGTGGATGAATGAGTTTTCATTGTTTATTTTTATTTTTTGTTAACTGAGTGTATGAATGAATAAGAAGTTGATGTGAAATGTTTATACCTTATATTATTTTTTTCAACTAACTTCCGGTTTTAGGTAAGACTTCTGTTTTTGGAAATAATTGATAATGTCGATCTTTTCAACTAGATTGAATCTTTGTTGAACCTGTGGACGAACTCCGGTCTCATCAAAGCTCTAACAAATGGTCTTATCGTCCGATCTATACCAGTCCCTGATACGATGTGATGTGGTGGAAACCTAAGCAGGTTTTAGATTCAAAATTGGTTTGATGATATATTGACAGTTTTGCTCCACAAGAATGTACCTATTTCAATTTAGATGTGAAAAAATATAAAGGCCAATACTTATTCTTACAGGAACTGAGATTTTATGGACATGACTGGTGATTAGTTGTTGTCTGTAGAGTTGTTTCACTCTCTTTAGCAAGGTAGCAAGGTGAGTAATAAACAATTTGTTGTGCAGTATTTAATGGTGAGTAATAAACAATTTGTTGTGCAGTATTTAATATTGTAGTTGTTGGTATATACAATATCTGATCACTTAAGTCTGAATATATTTGATGATGTATATATCACCTGTCATAACATTCAATATTACGCAGTAGGTTGATTGAGTAGATAACATGGAACATATTAAAATTGGAGCAATATAACTATGGCCACTTGGGCAGTTGACTTTTAGCTACAGAGCATTGAAGAAGGGATTATTACATTGTTTGCTTGAGAATATTTGTTGCATTGGAAGATTTTAAGAATTGTCTTCGCTAAATGTTGATAAGTGAAATTCCAGTGTGGATTAAGATCTTGATGGTGGAGAAGGGATTCTTGATTAGCCTCAAAGAAATGGAAGCTCAGTGGGTGTGGATTAACTCTGCTGTTGTATGATTGTTCATTGCTGCAAATTTATAATAACAATAAAAACTTTTTTGTTGTCTAATGTTATAAGGTATTTATTGCTTTTTTAAATTCAGAATAACCATATATATGTTATAAATTGTTTTTGTTCTAGGAAGATACTCAAACAATTTCATACATCTTTTATTACCTTGACCTATACTTTATCTTTCAATGATCAAGAAAGAGGGCGGTAGGCTTGGCTTCTAAGAATTCGAAGCATCAAGTGATAATAGCTCATACAGACTCAAATCAAATGCGAAACACCAAGCATTAACTGAGAAACATTACAGTTTCTAAAATCCTTATTGAATATTGAAACATATGCTAAATACAAAGCAAATTCACTATTAAAAACATAGGCTAAATTAAAAGCAAATTGACTACAAAACAATTACAATACTTCGTCTTCTTATGCAATTATAATAACTATACTTTGTCTTCTTATGCAACTATTATAACTAAAAAGACTTTTGCAACATAATACTAAAGCTTCTAAAATCCTGATTGACAACTGAACCATATGCGCCAAATTGAAAGCACGAAAGCACTAATCTAAATAACCAGATAAAGTGCAAAATACTAATCTAAATAACTAGAAAGACTTTTGCACACCTGACATGTGAATAATCTTCCGAAGATAGACAGACACCAGTACCATAAGTTCCCTTCTTGTTGGATGTACTGTTTTGGCCAAAAGCATGTAATATGATACCAGCTACACCCTTCGCAGAAGTAGCATGCCAAGCAAACTTGCCTATAGTGTTGGTTGATGGCACACATCCATAAATATCAACAATACTGCTAAATGTTACAAGTGTAGCAGGACTTGCCAGAAACTTGTTTCTCAGAGCTACACATTCATGATCTCCACTCTCTAATTCAATTAGTCTGCCACCCAACACAACAAATCCAAAAATTCCAGAACTATGAGTGCAATCACCCACAGCCATTCCATAATCTGCGTATGTTTCTTTCCACAGAAACCCCTTACTGGGCTTCCCAGTGACACTAGAATCTTGTTTCAATCAACTGGACTCTGTAGCCAAATATTGAAACTGCGATTTCTATAGTTCGACACGAGTAACAGATACCTCCCCACAATTTTCAGAATCGAAACTCTCCATTGCATCCCACTTATTAGAATTTCAGCCTTGAACTCAATTTCTTAATTTCTATCACTAGAGAAACAACAATGCTTTTCCGTATTGCCCTGCTCACTGTTCCACAGTCATCGATCCCAGTGCCCTCAAAGAAATGTTTCAGAAAGAAGCAGAGGTCATTTTCATCTATTTAAGCCATTGATCGTTGAGTTCCAGTTGTCAAAAATGAACTAAATACAAGCGTTGTCAATTGACACTTCTGCAGCAGCTGAGTTTAAGCGATTTTCCACCATGAAATGAAATACCTCTTTTAGTGACGCGATTATGATTGAAATTATATCACGTCACTCCCCTTCCAGAAATGAATCACCCGGAATGGCAGCCCACTCTTCCTCTACGGCCCTATGTCATTATTATTTTATGATGGCCGTCCACTCTTCCTGCATGGCCATGTCTCATTAATTAAGATTTTGCCACGGATTGCCGCACATGACGACGACAGGGAAAAGCAGCAAATGCTTTTGAAAATAGGCGTGGGATAACAGCACACATGGGGTGTACTTTACTTTTTTTTAAATGAGGCAGAAATTGTCGTGGAAATTCTGGTGAAAGTAAAGTATTTGGGAACTTTATACTTTGTAATTGTCATTCCCTTTTGCACCGTATTCATTTGTTTTTTTCCACGGTGGAAATTTCGGGCTGGAAATTCACGCTGATACTTTCTCACATAGTGGATGATATGGGAGCGATAAAGCTTCGCAGCCCCAGAGGACACAGGTTCGAACTCGTGACCTCTCCCTGTATTCATTTGCTTGGAGAAAGTCATTTGCTTAGAGGCATACTTTCTGTTGACTTCGAGAAGTAGTATGTTAAAAGTTCTATTAAATGAAGATTTTTTGGTTTTTTTTTTTTGGGGAGACATTTGCTCCAAATCTTGAGAAAATTATTAAATAAGTAGATTTGAGTGATTATTTATGTGTATTCTAGGAGTTTTTAATATGTTGAATCCATTTTTGTATTTGAAAATTGAATTTTAAATAACAAAAAATAATGATTTGGTGCAGATTTATGTTATATCACTAGATTGCGACAAAAAAACCATTTGGTAAAATAGTTAAACAACAAACAACATCCCAAAAGACATCATCAAAATGCTTTCACAAAATAATGGTTTTAGACATTATTCACAACAATAAGTTTTTTTACAAGTTCTAGTTGTTTTAATAATTATAGTTGAGTTGTTTTAATAATTATAATTAATTCTTGATGTGTTTAGACTGTGATATGTGTTAATAAGCAAGTTTAGTTACAATTTTGTTGAACTTTTCTCTCTCCTTGAATGAAATTGTCATCATAGAAAATAAGAGCATGTTAATTTGACTAATATCATGGAAAGAGAGAACATGTCACTTTGACTTTATGACCACTAAGTGTGGAATCCATTTTGGAAATTGAAGAGGATTTTAATTAATGGATGATATGATTGGCATCATAAGAAGTGTTTGGTACAAAGTGATGGAAGGTATTTGGTAAAAGTGCGTAACTAAGGAATTTTGGTAAAGTTTTTTTTTTTTTAAATTATTTTAATAGAATTTTAGTTAATTGATAAAGTAGAAATGGTGAATTCTTTTTAAGAGAGTGTTTAATTGATTTTAAATATATATTTATCTCATTGAAATATTTTTCATTATATAAAATAGTTAAATTTATAAATATGATAATGAAATTATATTAAGTTTATCATTATATAAATTAATCAAATTTATAAATATGATATTGAAATCATATGAAGTGATTTAAATCTTGGAGGCTTGGATCCTCCAATGTTTAAATACCAAAGAAGGAGATAAACTTTACAAATCTCTTCTCCACATTTAGTGGATGATAAATAAGGTAAATTGTTGAGTACTTCCCCACATTTTGTGGATGGTAAATAAGGTAAATCGTTGCCTCTAATTACGGGGCCTTACCTCGGGGAAATCAAGAGAGTCGAACCCATGACCAACAACAAGCATGGAAAATCATGTTTGGCTCTAGACCTGTTACCCCCCCATGCCTAGGGGTATCTAGAGGAGATCATGTCTCGAGGCCCTCAATGGAGAACATGATCTACACCATGATGATGATGATTAGTGTGTCCACATGTGGCAGCCTAACAACCCCCCTAATTTTCCTCCCAATCGGATCAACCAAGGCTTATCACATTGAAGCAACCCAGAGTATGGGAGATGGTAAGCCATTATCACCGTGAGGTATGCTAGTCTTTCTTTCATGCAAAGTGTTATACTTAATTTATCAGGCATGTGGGTGAAGATCCTTGGTTGAAGTCAGATAATGGATCATTGGTTTGGGAAATTGTGTTAGTTGCTTTGTTTCACCTTGGTGGTCAGCTTCTGTGCCTTAGTCACGTGTTGTCACTTCCCAAGGAAAAGGTGTAATACTGGGGGGCCTTCCCAAGGGTAACATTCTGCTCACGGCCATACTTAACACCTTCCATCTTAAAGCCTTTCACATATCCTAAACTTTGGCTATGGTCAACTCTCACAGGAAGAAGGGGCTGACGACCCAGAGGTTGTTTTACAACTACTATAAAATAATAAGAAAATTATGCTAAAAAGAAAGTGAAAATAGCAAATAAGGACCACCAAAATCCATTCCAACTTGAGCTCTACTCATTCAGTGCTCGCCCCGGTCCCAAATTGCAATGTTAAATCTTGAAACCTTTTAGAGGGGACTAGCAAATATAATATGAAAAATCAAGGATTGGAAAGATGGCTAATAAAGGGGTTTGTGAAAAATAGTGCACAATTATTGGGTAACTCAAGAGCAAGTGCACCCTCTACAAAGGTGCTCATAGAGATGGATTTACTACACCATAACCCATGAAGGAATCCCTGAACCATATCACTTTCACACTTACTCTTGGTGAACTTGTATTTTCCCTTGTTACTCTCGGGACCTATCCCTCTACCTGGGTTATTTTATTTTCTATCTAGGTGGCACGCATAATAGGGTTGGATGAAGAGTCTCTCATACTCAAACATGGTAACTTACATGGGATCCTGGGCTAGCGTGATGCTTGAAGGGGATACTGAGGTGAATTATCTTACATGGATTATGTCTTAAGTTACAACAAACTTTACATGTTTCAAGGAATAATATTTCTTATGAACTTTGGTTTACCTTGTCTTGTATTCTTCTTTTTTTTAATGGCCTTGACACGGTCCTTTGAGGGACATCGTGGGTTGTGCCCAGGATGATGTGCCTTTATTACACGATCTTGGCACATGTGATGGAGATCAATGAGTCATGTAGTGACTCAACACCCTCAGACAACAACTCTCACATCCTTGGAACCTTGGACAATGGATAGATGGGCTTGGTTTGAGTAGTCCTGGTCAATATGCCACTTACATGGGTTGGAAGCCCACAGGCTATGAAGAGCAGCCTGAATCTCGTGTGCATAGAGGATGGAGGGCGTTGCCTTTGGAGGCACCTTGACATCACTTAGGGACAATATTGCACTCCTCTTGCACTTGTATGTGGCCTTTGGAGGCCTATGACATCAACCTTCAACCTTGACCTGCCCTTTTGGGGCTAGGGTTTGATGCATTTTGTGGTTATGGGGGTGATTTGACATGAGGAGATACCTTGTTTCACACTTTCTCACATTGGAGCATGCCACATGGGCTTTGGAGGCATAACATCTCACTACTTGAGGCTTGGCATCACACATTTGAGCATTACGTCACCCTTCTATGGAATGACATCACCCTTCTAAGATTTTATGATGCGGTTTTTGTATTTTGGCATTATGATAGAGTAAAATTAAGGGTTTGACCCTCTTTCTATTTTTTAGTTAACAAATTATGTGGACAAATTGTATTAGGGTGGCTTCAATATATAAAAAGGCCACCCTCACATTTCATTTTGGATCATAACTTCTCACCTTTGTGAGAGAACAAGTCTAAAATTTTCGCCATATTTGGCTATCTTGCTCTTATACACTTATGCGCTATTCTTGGAGGATCAAGTTGTGGATTTTTACTGATATTTTGAAGAGGAATTTCTACAATTAAGGTTTTGTCTCATGGTATCTGAGCTAAAGTAAGTGAATTTTCTGCAATTTATCTTTATTTTGTTATGTTTCATAGTGAATCTTGCTACTTTATGCTAGATGTCTTGCTTGGTAAAGACCTAAGAGAGGAGCATAAGTGCTTCCTCCTCTCACAAGGTTATTCTTGTTCAAATTTGGTGAAGCATTCTTTCTAGGGTTAATATCCTAAAGCCCTAAAGTGCTATCACTTTAGGATTTTATCCCTAGACATTTTATTTTGACCTGATTGAAGCATTAAGAAGGGAGAAAATATTGTTAGAGCCCAAACATTCTTGCACTCTAGAAATCCTTCATTTTGATGTTTAAACCCTAAGACCCTAATGTGATAGCACCTAAGAGTTTGAACCCTACCTCTTAGTTTCTACTAGTTTAATCTTCAAGTATTGTTGAATTTGTTGTTACAAAGACTCCATATCCATAAGCAATAGTTTCATAGCTCTTTTGTGGTGAAATTGATCAACAAACACTCTCTTTCAACTCTCTTAAGCTTTCTACTAACGCTACTAACACTACACTTGCAAACTTGCCAATAAACTTGTTTTTGTTACAAAAGTTTGCTATAGCCACCTGATAACTATATAATTTGTTGCATACACTCATTGGTTGCTGGCCTAACTCATTCAGAAATTGCATTTAACAATTCAGTATTGTTCTACTGGATTTAAGCTAAGTTTTCCTTGTTAATTGTTGCATTTCTGATCAATAATAGTTGTTTATGTTATAACTTATTTAATGTTTTTGTATGATTGTTCATTGTTGCAAATTTATAACAACAATAAAATCTTTCTTGTATAGTGTCTTTATAAGGTATTTATTTCTTTTTTAAACTCGGAATAACCATATATATGCTATAAATTGTTCTTGTTCTAGGAAGGTACTCAAACAACTTCATGCATCTTCTATTACCTTGACCTAGACCTTATCTTTCAATGATCAAGAGAGGGGGAAGTAGGCTTGGCTTCTACACTTGCTACTTTGATCCCTTGAGGTCACTAGGGAAGCCTCCCTTGTGGTGGACCTCTTCCATCAATAAAACGAGGGAAGTTCTTACTAAGGTGACAGTGGTAGGATCTTCCATAGTTACATAAGATTTTGAGATCTTGTGTTGGTATTTTCTCAAGTACAAATCCTACGATAACAAGACCAATTGAGCTAACCCTAAGAGCTATACAAGTAATGAAAACTATTAAACAATAAAAAACAATAATCAAATACAATTCGTCACAAAAATATTATATGAGATAGTTGTATGGATTAAAAGGATTCCATTACAAATAAAACATTATATGGAATGAGGCCATTTTTCAAACCTATTTTCTCAACATTGAACTCTCTTTATCGCATTTGTAGAGTTCTCTTTAAGTTCGTCAAATATCAAGACTACCAACAACTTATTCACCTTATCAATTCTTTGACCTCAATGTAGATGACATGGCTTTTATATAAAATAATAATTAAATTAAATAAATAATGTTTTAATGTTTATGGCGAAAGTCTCTATCTATTAGCGAACCTTGTTATCCAAAACAACTTTCCTAGCATTTTTTGCAAAATCCTCCTATACGTTGTGTCATTTATGTGGTCTCTTCTCCATCAAATTGGAGTGGACCATCATCTAAGTAGTTTCCTATTGATACATTCCAACAACATTCACATACATGTCCACTCAAATTCATTGATTGAAGATGGAAAGGCTTTCAAGAAAAAAGTGTTTGAGAGGTTCATGAAGTGGGACATGACCAAGGACATGGTTTTGTCCCACTCCAATCTATGTAAGGCTTTGGAGAGATTCTATTTGTTGGAGTCCCAAATGGACATGGAAGTTAACATCACTCCTTGGCAATTTCTACCATCAGAGCACTATGGTGGCCCAATTGATTACTCAAAAATTACATCCCAATATTGATGTAAGGTGAGGTTGCTTTCCCATATTGTTATTGTCAATAAATCCACAACAATGATGATGTACATGTAATGCCAAGAATTCTTCTTATTGTGGAATAAGATATGATTATTGTATGTCAATTTACTTTAGAATCTCTGAATCGACACAAATTAATCGCTTCAATGCTCTTTCTTTACATCGATCACACTATTATGCATTTGATCATGTTAGTAATAATATTGAGCTGAAATATTTAAATAAAGTGAAAATTTAGACAAAAATAGTTTTTTTATTGTAGTATTTAGCAAACTCAAACTTGAGGCTGTAATAGTTTACAATATCTGTGTTGTCTTTGGACCTCAACTAACATTCCAATTGCATTGATATTGGCACTAATTATTTTGTGGAATGGGAACATTTGACGATATTACATGCTCAACTGACTTAATCAGATAACATGGTGCATTACACATTGAGGTATATTGTTTTGACACTTCATATTGAGTGATAATGTCAATGTTTGGGGCATGAAAATGGTGATTGTGGGTTGAATTGTATAATGAATCATGAATCATGATGCTTTGAATTTATATTTTTTTCCTTGTTTCACCTTGGTGGTCATCATCATCTCCTAGTCAAGTGTTGTCACTCTTGGTAAAAGATGTACTACTAAGGGGCCTTAATGGAGGCAACATGTCCATATCCCTTACCATGTATAACATATTCCACCTATGCTTTCTCTGTTGTTCTTTGTTTTTGGTTGGTTGTTACATGTATACCAAAAAGGTTTGTGATTCATTATGCCATGAAAAGTAGGGGCTTGAATGCATGAGGTTGATGCAATTTTACAAAAAATGATATAGAAAGAGCACAAGCCCTAATTCAAAATGCAAGGAAAAGAAACAAAGTAAAAAACTAAAATCTAAAAACAAAAAAATAAATTGAATCATGATCTTTACCCCCTCACTAAGAGGCCATCACTCTAAGTCCTATGCAATGAATGCATTCCTAACAAAAGGACTTAGAAAATCAAAGTCAAAATGCAAAAAAAAAAAGTTGAAGCAATAAAAAAAAAGGAAAATAGGGGTTTGGAAAGACATTATGCCGAGGAAAAGGTACCTCATTCCCTAAGTGCTCCCTCTATAAAGGCGCTCATGAGGATGACTATCATACAAAACCTTGCATGTCAATGACAATCCACTCATGAGGTAACCCTATTCCATACCACATGACATTGCACATACTCCTTGATGATTTCCTTGGTAGATACTTCTTATATTGGGTATTGGCACACCTAATAGGGGGTAATAATGATCTTTCCATACCTAAACTTGAAAAATTGTATAACTTTGTAAGCTAGTATGAAGTTTGAAGAGGATACTTTGTGAGATATATCTAATGGGATTTTTCATTGGCGTGACTCAATTTATATGTTGTGTTTTGATTGTGTACCTTGTCTCTAGTCTTCATGATGCATTAGACCACATTATGCCCTTATTGTATGATGTATTGCACATAGCCACATACTGGGTTGACACTTGGATCCTTTAGAGGAGATTGATGGGATATTAGCAGACTTTTATGGATGTTATCCCCACCTTTTGATTAAGAACATTCCACATTCCCTTGAGGATGTTGGATCTTTTCTTGAGGATATTCCACTTAGAGAGAGGACATGAAACCTTTTCATTGATGATGGTACCTTTTGATGACGGGAGGATACACTTAGATGATGGGAGGTTGCACCTTATCATGATGGGGCACCTTGATGTGACATTTGGGCTTCTTGATGTTGATGTGGCACCTATTGATGAGACGTCACACCCCTTGGAGGCATCAGACACCTTTTGGAGATGAAACAGTGCACCCTTTCATAGCAATGTTTCACATTTGAGCCCCTAGACACCACTCAGGAGTGAGCCGTCCCTTTCATGAGACCACACGTGCCACATGTGTGAGATATATAGCACTTTATTGAGGGATGATTTGATGTTTGAGCTACTTTAATTCATCTTGAAGGCATCGTTGGGGGTCTTAGAGACCTATCCACTCATGTATCATGGAAATTTTATGTTATGTTTCCTTATCTCTAGGGTTTGAGAGAGATAAATGCATTATCTTGTGTTTTTAGGGCTTCTATTGTGTGAAA
>ML822410.1:83875-111094 GCA_009831015.1 Picea engelmannii
CCTACTTTTTTATAAACTCCATCTGAGTATATTCTAATTCAACAGAGGAAAAACAAAAGAATCTAGTAATATCACAACACAAAAGACTATTTTGCTAAGAAATTATTATTATTAAAATATGGGCCACATTTCCGGGGTCTCTGACTACAAACAATGAAAAACTAGAGTAAATCGGCCATGAGAACCATAACTATCTGACTAAATCTTGTTTATACTGTTTGAAAACTAAATATTACAACAACAACAAAAAACAACTTCGACACTTTGACCACAACAAAAAATGGGTTACTTTTGTATTTTATCTCATTTCCTCTTTTTCTGTCATTTACTTTTCTTTAATGCATTCAAGATTGTGGCTCGTCATCCAATTTTGAATCCTCGGAGGCTAAGTCTGGTTGTTGTGGTATTTCTTCTAGAGATTCATGTGGTTTGATATTTTTCTCTTCTATGGGTTCTTCATTTGGCATATCCTCCTCCCTTTTGATCTTCATCTTTTCTTTTAAAGGTTTCTTTGCTTTCTAATTCTTTTATCGACAAACCTAATTTTTTTTCTCTTCCTTCTTTGTTTGTTTCCCTTGCTTGGGTTCTTCACGAAGCGGTGGGAAGAGGAAGAATGTCCACTTTCTCTACAAGATTTACAATATAAATACATATTATCATATTGCAAGGTTTTATTCTAGGTAAAACCTTCCTTGCGTATGATTATCTCTTCGGGAATTCCATTTTCAAATCTGGAATCCATTGATATGAATTTATTGAGATGGTTATTAATAGTTTTAACAGTAAGGTAAGGTAAGGTGTTAGAACAATTCATATGAAGGATATTTTATAGTTGTAGAAGATATTCTAAGATATCACTTACTATTGTTACACACCCCCACAACATGGTTTGACTGTTGCTACACACCCACACAAGAGGAACAACCAGGTTTCATACAAATTGTTGCATCTCCCCCACACTAGGACCCAATATGGACTACTTTTTGATCTCTTGAATTAAAAATTATTACAACAAATCTTATAGTGAAACAACCAAAGCTACATGGACTTGGTATTAAATTCTTCCAAGAATCTAGCACCCACTTTGAGAAGCTCAATTCTGGTGGCCATAAATGGTTAAATATTCCAATTAGACCTTTGTTTAAAATAGAAAACAACTTGGAGTGGGGTACCTTACTCAAAATGATAAAGAAGTGGTGTTATTCAACATGAGATAAACAATGGTAGAGAAAGGCACTGAAAAATAGAGATATATGCACATGGAAGATATGTTAGCATTTCAAGAAGGGGTCAATACCTGGGGAGGGAATTGTAAACGAAGTGACAAGAGACATGAAACTTAAGTGGAGTGGATGATGCCAACAATTTTATATTCTGAGGTTTATGGGATAAGTGAAATAATAATCACTTCAACTTAATTTTTAGCTGATCTTATGAAATAAGAACTTTATCAAAGGTGAATTGTTAGATTGGCATCGTCGTGGGAAGCTGGACATCAACTTCTCATAAAAAAATAAATCGCAAATTCCAATGTAAGCATCAAGCACAATTTTTTGGGACATACACGAGGCATGCAACAAATTCCAACATGGGAATCTTTTTTGGATACAAAAAACATGACATCAACGATGGAGAATAATTATGCGACGTTTTATTTTCTAAAGTTTAAACTTTAGATAAGTGTTATAAGGTTGAGGTTTAATATCATTGGCAGGGAGCCTCAAAACATCAGTTTGGAGGTATAGACTGAGTAGTGTGGATTTATAATCAACAAGTAGACAATCACATGATTAATATTAAATAACCAAAGGTAGAATGTCTAGAAAGCATATCTATTAAAGGAGGTGAACATTCAATCTATATTTTTATACTATTTTTATACAACATTGTTATTGTAATCATTATTCATATTATAATCATTACTCATTATTCAAATTGGGATACATTATATTTATTTTATGTGGATTTCTCATTCTTATTCAAATTTGGATACATTATATTTATTTTATATGAATTCAAATTTGAATACATCGTATTTATTTTATATGAATGTTTCATTATTGTCCTATTTATTTTAGATATTTAGACTATGAAAAATCACTTGGGTTTATTATATTAGTAAAAGAGATCCTACCAGAGCACTTCCACTACTATTTAGTAGATAACGATTTGACCTCGAATTGTGACCACACATTTGCTAGAGATTCTTTGACTGTGGAATTTGGTGACACACTTTTCAAACCCTATCTAACTCCGTCCTTTACCCACATATCTGAAACCAACCCTTGGCCATTTCTTATTGAGACAAAACTCTTAAAAAAAAAAATGAAATCATGTTGAAGAAGATTTTGTGGCCATGCAGTGAAGTGTTAGTAAAGATCAGTCCACTGCTACATATAAAAATACCAAAATAGACAAGAAGATAAAATCTCAAACATTCATATCAGAAGACTAACAAGTTATTCAGAGAAATAAACATGAACATAGACCTGCAGAAATCATTCAGTTCATTGTTAATCAATTTCGTTGCCTATTGATCACATGGGAGTAAGTTTACATTTGTTTTTGATGATCTGGGCCGACCAGTGAGAGTGAGTCTCATCTATACAATATATATTTCTGAAATTGGATCAAAGGAACCAGTATCTGGGTGAGATGGCAGCAAAGGTGTGCCTTACACTGTGAATATAAGCCACCAAACTAGTTAGAAACTGAAATCTATGCAGCCACTACATCTCCACATTCTTTGTTGCAGAGTCACTAAGTAGGACAGAAAATTTAAACCACAGTGGATGTTGGTTTTCAGAGAGGATTAGTCCATACATTGTCATGTCTGTATGGAAGAAAGAAAAACAAATTAATTAGTTTAATTGTGGCCAAGACTTTAGCTAAAAAGATAGTGAAGATGTTTTTCATTTCTTGTAGTGTGTCATCTTCCATAGGGACTTTAACATTTTAAATGACCCAATATTAGGAGATGGAGGTTAATAGCCCTGCAATGCCTTGAATGGGTTCATTTTGTGACAAAGTGATATGTAGTATTATACCATGATATGTAGTATTATACTAATATTTGGTCAGATGCAACCACTTCATTCCTTTATTTTTCTTAATTGTTATGTACTTATTAATTATCAAGTACTTAATAACTATCTTTGTTTTCCCATTTATTTGATTACCTTTGTTTTCCCATTTATTTGAGGGTGATAGACAATACTCGTATGGAAAGTAACCCTTGTTAATTTGAAAAGTTCTTACCAATAGTGAACTATTAACTTGGAATTCTCTCACTAATGATTCCATGGAGTTTATAAAGATGCTTAAAAACAAATCAGCAACCTCAAAATATGAACTTAGTAGTCAAATGGGTGAAATGAGCATGCTTGGTTAAACAATTAACTACCACAAAGATAACATCCTTACTTTCAGAGAGAAACATACTTGTAATGAAGTCCATATGCAATTTTCCCAATTCTCATTGGGAATCATGTTAGGTTGGAGAACAACATGATAAGGAAAAATCCCCACCTTATTATGGTAGCAAGTGCCACATTCTACCACAAATGGCTCAATATCATACTTCATTTTCAACCACTAAAAGTTAGAGGAGACATTCTTGTAAGTTTTATGGAGACCCACATGATTTGAAAATGGAGAATAATTTCCATGTTGAAGAGCATGTTGTATAAAAGGAGATCCATGTCATAACTAGATGCAAAATTTAAAGAGGATGACACCATTCCTAAAAATTTCAAGGTTGGCTCTTCTTGCCATCAATAATTTCTTGTAGAAGTTGAATTATAGTAAGATCCATTAGGTAGTCTATTAGGAGATATTATACCCAAGAAAGTTGGCTAATTGAGATGAAGTTGAAGGTGGGTGGTTCATCCCATCTAGATAATGCATCTAGGACGATATTGTTTGCCCCCTTCTTATAGACGATCTCAAAGTCATGGACTTGATGGAGGTCAATCCACTTCTATTGCTCCTATGTTAGAGTACCTTGTGTCAGTAAGTGCTTCAAGATGAGGTGATCAATTTTAATAAATAATTTATTACCAAGGAGGAATTGACGCCACTTGGACAATGTATGAAGTGTGGCCAAGATGTATTTGTTATATGTGTGCATGAGTCAATCTCTATTATTTGACTTCCTACTTTTAGAGGCAATGAGTCTATCATATTCATAAAATGGAGCACCAAGTCCAAACCCAACATAATCACTCAATAATGAAGGGCTAGGTAAAACAAAGTGTAGCAAGCACTAGAGTCAAAGCAAGGGATTTATCAAATTCTCAAACTCTTGGAGTGCCTCAAATGACCAATGAAAGACATCCTTCTTTGTTAACTCAGTTAGATGGGGTGGCAATAGATAAATTTTGTAAAAAACAACAATAGAATCCTACTTAGCCCAAAAATACCTAAATCTTCTTAAGAATTGTAGGAACCGACCACTCTTAAATGGATTTAATCTTCATAGCATCGGTATGAACACCCTTTGCAGAGATAATATGGCCAAGATATTATAGGAATGCCTTGGCAAAATCACGCTTGGATTCTTTTGCATAGAGATTTTGTTGTGTTAAAGTGGCTAATACAATATTCAAATGCTCTAGATTATTTGTGAAAGTTATGCTATCTATGAGGATATTATCAAAGAAGACTAAGATAAACTTGTGGAGATACTTACCAAACACTATGTTCATGAAGGATTGAATTGTGGCAAGACCATCGTAGAGGCTAAATGCATCACCGTAAATTGGTAGTGGCCCTAATAAGTATTGAATGCAATATTCTCTTGGTCCTAGCACCATATAAGTATCTTATAATAGCCATTGGCACTACATAGCTCATCCATCAAATCATCAATGTGAAGCATGGGGCATTTATTTTGGTGGTGATTTGATTAAGTGTTTTGTAATCAATTCAAAGGTGATAAGAACCAACTTTTTTCCTTTCCAAGGAAACAAGAGTAGAATAAGGGCTCTTACTAGGAGTTATGATTCGAGCTTCCAAGAGTTCCTCCATAATCCTTTCAATCTAAAACTTATGAAAGTGTCCATACTCAATAAGGGCTAACAATTGTGGGGACTTTAGTGGAGTCAAGCTCAATAATATGTTTTGCACCATTGTTGGGTGGAAGTTCTGTGGGAATTTCCTGGAAGATTGCCTTATATTTCTAGAGAAGGGTAAAAGGCCCCAACATATGAGTTTGTCAATAAGGATCTGCCTACATAAAATATAAATAATTCATGAAGCCAAAGTGGCCCTTTTTCAAAAGCGTGGACATGTGTTTGGATTTAACGATGTAGATACTTTTAAATGTAAAAACCTTTTATAGTGTATTCATGACCATCATGGTGAAAGAAGATGAACTTCTCTCAATGGTTAGTGAAGTAGGTTCCCAAGGAAATAATCCTATATACCCAAAACATCTAACCCTCCAATGTATATGACATTAAATTCATCCTTGAAGGTATAGTCTTCCACCACAAGTTCCACCGTGCACACTATTACCACACAATATAGCACGAAGTGCAAATCCTGCACAAGGCACTAAGACTAGTGGAAAATGGAAGATGTTACCATTTTCGCCTAGGAAACAAATTCCCTCTCATTAGTGAAAGAGTAGAATCCAACACAAGGGAGGCTTCCCTAATAGCCTCCAAGAATCCCTAGGAAAAACACAATCAAGTCTAGGGCCCCTCTGAGTGACTACTTTGTTAGGAAATGAGACACACTTCCACGCTAAACCTACAAGAAGAGAGGAATAAATATTTAATCAAGAAAGTAAATGACACAACAAGCACACAGTACACAGAGATTTTACCCTGGAAACCCAAACCGAGAAAACCAACATTCCTTGAGTGTTATGCTCCTTGTTGTCTTATTCATTCAGAATAAAAGGTTACATGTCTAAACTTGGTCCACGCCTAAGACACAATCGACATCATACCCTCTTGCTTACACAAGAACAATCCTATAGCCAATTCAGATTACATCTACATGACCAACAACCTCTAAATTACAGACTCTTGGTGATTATCCATTCATCATCTAAAGATTCAATATTCATTGATTAACATCTATGGCCTTACAACACGCCTTCTTTATAGGATTTATAGAAGGAAAAACCCTAAATAAAAGGCCCCCAAAAATGGTTACAGAGCCATGAAAATCATTGGTTACATATCTCGCGAATCTCATGATTATGTTACAGTTCACTACCAAGATGGATTACCATCGAATACCAGTCGGCCTTCATTCGGTCTTTAGTCAATCGCCACACCCTCGTCTATCAACCTCTTGTTGGTTGACCTCTTTGACTTGTTTTCGATGCTTTACCATGTCAAACCACCTTGACCTTCAAATTTGACTTTACATCGTCGAATAACCTCTACCTTTGAATTTTTTTCAATCCACCTCTAATTCGTCTTTACCTGGTCGAACCACTTCGACCTTTGACTTCGACTACTAGTCAATCCACCTCGACTTTTACTACAAATAATATAACAACCCAACATTCTCCCACTTGTTGTCTTCTTTGTTGAAATCAGGAGACCTTTTAACTTTCGTTCACAGACCCAGGGAAACAATGCCCATTACCTCTTTGCATTAAGAGAACTTCACAACACTCACAGAATTAGTCAACGGTTTTACTATGTTTTCCAACATGTCTACTTTCTCCAGCAACACCTTGTTTCTTTCCACCATGTCTCTCACGAAATGGTATTGTACATGAATGTGCTTAGTCTGTGAATGATAAGCTGGGTTCTTTTCCAAAAATATTTCACTTTGACTATCACAACTTATCTTCATAGCTCTCTACTCAAACCAGATTCCTAAACACAATATTTGCATCCATACTCCTTCTTTTCTTCCATGAGTGGTTTCCATGTATTCAACTTATGATTTTGACAAGGCTACGACCATCTGTCACTTACTCATCCCATTGATTTCTCCACCGAACATCTTGAAGACATATCCACTGGACGACCTCCATCGATCGAGATCTCCAGCCCAGTCTATGTCGGCAAATCCATGTACATTTAATTCACTATCACCTCTAGGTTTTCCTTGGTAGCATATAGAATATCCTTTTGTCCCACACAAATACCTAAATACTCTCTTAACAGTTGTCCAGTTCTCCTTCCCAGGTGTCAACATGTATCTGCTCAATACTCCCACTGCATGGGAAATGTCTGGTCGAATGTAGACCATCACATACATTAGAATACCAACAACACTTTCATAGGGAACACATGCCATGTCCTCTATTTACTCCCGTGTCTTTGGACACTGTTCAACAGTTAGCCTTGCT
Organism: Picea engelmannii; assembly: GCA_009831015.1. Lineage (NCBI taxonomy): Eukaryota > Viridiplantae > Streptophyta > Pinopsida > Pinales > Pinaceae > Picea > Picea engelmannii. Next base: position 91,197 of record ML822410.1, read on the forward strand.
CCCATAGGAATTGGCACCTTCATAGGTTTACAATCCTGCATGTTGAAACGATTCAAAATTGTTTCAATATACTTTGTTTGGTTCAATCAAAGATTTCTAGCTGCTCGATCTCTCCTAATCTCCATTCCCAGAATGAAGTTAGCTGCATCAAGATCCTTCATGTCAAACTTAGAGGATAGCTTCTTCTTCACCTCCTTTATTGCATCCACGATGTTTCCAATTAACAACATGTCTTCAACATACAAAGATACATATATGAAACATCTGCCTTCTTCTTTGGAATATATGTAGTGATAAACTTTGCTTCTCACAAATCCCAAACTAAGGATGTATGTGTCAAAATTTTGGTACCACATCCTTGGTGATTGATTTAGATCATAAAGGGATATTTTTAGTTTGCACACCAAATATTTATTTCCCTTTACTACAAATCCTTCAAGTTGTTTCATGTAGATTTCTTCTTCTAGGTCCCCATGTAGGAATGTTGTCTTCACATTCATATGTTCTATTTCCATATCAAATGTTGTAGCTAGAGACATTAGTACTCTAATGGAAGTTAATTTTTCAATAGGGGAAAAAATATCACTGAAGTCGACTCCTTCGACTTGGGAATATACTTTCGCTACCAGTCAAGCTTTGAATTTCTCGACTTAACCTGTTGCATTGATCTTCTTCTTGAATAACCATTTTCTACTGACATTCTTTCTTCCACTAGGAAACTTGACTAATTCCCATGTCACATACTTGTGCAATTATTCCATCTCTTCGACCATGGCGTCCTTCCAGAGTTTTCCCTCTGTTGATTCGACTGCCTCCCCAACTGACTCGGGATCATCGTCAGTGGAAGTTAACACAAATGAAGAACACAATTCGGGTGGACTATACCTTTTAACTGGTTTTCTTACTATTTCTTACCTCCTTACAACTAGGGTCGATTTTTCCTCCTCTTCCTTTGATTCAGTCAACTCATCTTAATTATTTTCTTCATTCCTCATTTCAAACCACGTCGTCTCAAGATTATTCTCAATCTAAACAATTTCTTCATGCTCGAACTTACTTCAGACTTCTCTAAAGACCACATCTCGATTGTACATTGTTTTCCTTGATGCAAGATCCCAGAGCTTATATCCTTTCATTCCTTCTTTGTATCCAATACAAATACATTTGACAACCTTCTTGTCTAGCTTTCTCCTCTTTTCCTTGGGAACATGCACAAATGCATCACAACCAAATACTTTGAGATGTGAAACCTAAGGCTTCTTACTCAACCATACCTCATGTGGAGTCGTGTCGACTAGCGCCAATGAAGGAGACATATTCAACATATATTTTTCATTGTTGATTGCCTCCACCCAGAATTCTTGTCAGAGCCCAGCACCACTAAGCATGCTCCTTGACTTGTCCATCAACATTTTGTTCATTCTCTCAACAACTCCATTTTATTGTGGGGTATATGGTGTGGTAGTTTGGCATGCAATGCCACACTTTTTGCAGAACTGATCAAATTCTTTTCCAAAAAAATCACCATCGTTGTTAGTTCTCAACACCTTAATCTTCTTATCTGTTTGGTTTTCGACAAGGGATTTAAACTCTTTGAATTTCTCGAAAACCTCTGATTTCTTCCTCAGGAAATATATCCATGTATTCCTGGAAAAATCATCTATGAAGTAGACATAATGCAAGGATCCACCAAGTGAAGGAACTGTAACAAGGCCAAACACATCACTATGAACTAGTTCTAGAATCCCATTTTCCCTTGTCACTCCAGATGGGAACCTCACCTGACTTTTTTTCCATATATGAAATTTTCACAAAAGTCGAATTCTGAATTACATTCAGGAAATTCTTTGACCATACCTTTGTTATGCATAGCTCGAAGTACTTTTTATCCAATATGTCCCATTCTCTTGTGCCATAGCATGGTCGAGTCAAATTTATGATGATTTTTTGAGTTGGTTTGAATTGACTCATCCTGAGTCGAGTCGATTCGATTCGAATTCAAGTCGACTTCAAGGACAACGATGTTGTTGCATCTAGTCAATTTGACACTCCCTAGCAACTTGTATAGGGTTCCAATCCAAAATACTTTAATTAATACCATCGCATCTCTGACCATCTTGCAATAATCCTTCTAAAATAAAGTGTGCATGCATCACTCATATTACTGACATATATCGGGTTTCTTTCCAAACCCGAAATGTGTAGCACACCTGAAAGGGTTCTACTCCTCCCATCCTGCAGTATCAATCGAAATCTTCCTCATTCGATAAGTATGGTGTTGAGTCATCCCCAAAGAACACTTCTCCTATTTTATATCGTCCATATTCACATAACCATTCTCTATGTGGTGTCATATGATGGGATTCTCTTGAGTCGATCAACCAAACATCTTGATCCGACTGTGTACTAGTCGATGCCAAGTACACATTGCCTCCTTTATATGGACTCGTCTTTCTCTCAGTTGACTACTTATCGTTGGATCTTGTATTGACTTCTATCACCTTCGACTTGCAGTCCATTTTGTAATGCCCAACTTTACCACATTTCGAACATCTTCTTTTCAATTGAACTAGGGATTTAGATCTACCCTTCGAATTAGACTTTCTACTGGAGAATTCACCTTTATCTCTATCAACCGATCGACCTCTCACCACTCAAGGATCTTTGGTCAATCCTTCCATTTTATTCCTTCTCATTTCTTCTGATAGTATAGGTGAAACCACGTATTCTAGTGCTAATGTGGTTGCATTAATCTCTATAGCCATGACTAAGTTATCCCATGAGTTTGGAAAAGACATAATATACTAATACATTTCTCTTCCTCGATGATTTTAATATCCACAGAAGATAACTAGCTTATAATGGTATTAAACACATTTAAATACTCATTCACTGAACTTCCATCACTCATTCTCAGAAGATATAGTTTATTTCTGAGAAACAACTTATTTACCAAGGATTTCGATTGGTACAAGCTTCCCAACTTGTCCCACATTTTCTTGGTTGAATGTTCACCTGAGACATTCAACAACATTGAATCTACAAGTCAAAGTCGAATCGTACTCCTTGCTCTTCTTTCGAGTTTCTCCCATTCTTCCGTCGACATACCTGTCGACATGGTACCTGGACAAAATGTTGTCCATCGTTCTAGATCTACAAGGATATCTTCAATTTTAAGCTTCCAAAGCTCAAAATTCTGGCCATTGAATTTTTTGATCTCTATTCTCGAGTTGCTCGCAATTATTTAACACAATATGTAGCACAAAATTCAAAGATTTATAACTTACGACTGTTATTGTACTTAGGGTTTAACTTAGATCCAAGGTTGTTAAGCCAAGCTCCGATACCACATGTTAGGAAATGAGACACACTTCCACTCTAAACCTAGTATAAGAGAGGAAGAAAGATTTAATCAAGAAAGTAAATGACAAAACAAGCACATAGTACACAAAGATTTTACCTTGGAAACCCAAACCGGGAAAACCAACATTCCTTGCACATTCTTCTCCTTATTGTATTATTCATTTAGAATAAAAGGTTACATGTCTAACCTTGGTCCACACCTAAGACACAATCAACAACCCTGTAGCCAATTTAGCTTACATCTACATGATCAACAACCTATAAATCACAAACTCTTGGTGATTATACATTCATCATATAAATATTTAAGATTCATTGATTATCCTTTACATACTTAAAACATGCCTTCTTTATAGGCTTTACAACAGGAAAAACCCTAAATAAAAGGCACCAAAAAGGGTTAAAAATCCATGCAAATCATTGGCTACAGATCCTGTGAATCTCAGGATTTTGTTACAGTCAGCTACCAAGTTGGATTACCGTCAAATACCATTTGGCCTCCATCCAGTCTTCAATCAGTTTCCACACACCTTCCTATCAACCTCTTGTTTGTTGACCTATTCGACTTGATGTTGATGCCTTTACCATGTCGAACCACCTCGACCTTCGACTTCGAATTTGCCCGGTTGACTAACCTAGACCTTTGAATTTCTATTGATTCCTTTACCATGTTGAACCTATAAATGTGTTGAACTTGCATAGAATAGATATATCTAGAAAATACCACACACATTTGCAAAGAGAAATTGAGAAAGAAGAAGCAAGAGAGAAAGAATGGAAAAATTCTCATTAACCGTAATGAATAATGAATAATTTAGACATGATATACTCTGTATAAATCAACCAATGCACACTGGAGGTGAAGACAATGTGCCATAGTGGTGGTCTAAAGTGATCTGGACACACACCAACAGTTACGGGAGTAAAATTCCACCTAGTCTCTTATGCAGTTACGGGAGTGAACTACCACCTAATTGAGTTAACTAGTCTACCAGTCTTTAGTTAACTGACTGAAACAGAGTGAAGTGAGGAGGACATCATGGAATCATGGGTAATGCACCAGTATGGTGATGATACAAAGGCTAATTCACATTAGCTAGTGATGATCCCAATGTTGCATGGTGACAAAACCAATGCAACATCTAGACTCCACTCAACTAGTCAAACTGAAGTGAAAACTAAAGAGAATATTCTCCCCAGAGGAATATTCTTCCTAAAATACAGGAGACTGGATAATGACTAATAATGAATAATAAACAAGGAAAAAACTTAGGAAAAATAAATCCTAGGTGTGTGTGAAGTTACTTCAACCCCCCCTGAACATCACTATGATGAAAATAAAGAATGGGTCCTGACATCGAGGCCATTTTAGGTATACAAATACAAAATATACATTGAAATAAAGTGAGGAAAGAGGTAAAACCTCATGGGAAACTCCCCCCTCAAGGTACAATGTATGTAAAAAGAAGAATTGATAGTTGCTAGGCAATTATGTCCTTCACTCCAAGACAACTTCATAGAGAATGGAACTTTTTCTTAGTGAAGGTCTTGGTGAAGATGTTTGTCGTCTGTTTTTCTAAAGGACAGAACTATAGGTTGATGATCCCCTCATGTACTAAGTCCCAGATGTAGTGCATGTGGATATTGATGTGCTTCGTCCGCTACCTCTGAACTGGATCTCTGCAGAACTTTAGAGTGCTCTGGTTGTCACACCAGATGACGATCAATCGATGAAACTGAATGCCCAAATCAGTGAGAAAATTTTGTAGCCACATAGCTTAAATGGTTATGTTAACTACCCCTATGTACTCTGCCTCAGCTGAAGAAAGAGAAATAGCAACCTGCTTCTTGCTCAACCAAAAAATAGGCCTGGAACCAAGACTGAGTGAGTAACCAGACGTGGACTTGCGATCAGTGTTATCGCCATCCCAGTCAGAATCAGTGAACCTGATGATATCCAATGTAGATTTGGCTACATAATGAATCCCAAAGGTGATGGTTCCGTATACGTATTGAAGGATACGCTTTGCATCCTTCCAATGTAGCTCATGTGGCTCCTGCATGAACCTAGAAACTGTGCCAATTGCATAGGAGAGGTCTGGTATAGAGTGTGTGAGATACAACAAGCTCCCCACTAGCTGTCTATACAGTGTGTTTTCAACCAGTGGAGCGCCCCCTCCATCCTCAAGTTTGACTCTTGATAGAAAAAAAGTCGGAGCAGATTTGTAGTCTGTCATGTGAAATATCTCAAGGAGATCTCGTGCATACTTTTCTTGAGACAGTTTGATGCCTAATGCACCTTGACTAATCTCAAATCCAAGGAAGAAGTGTAGCATACCCATGTTCGTCATCAAAAACCTATCATGCAGAATCCTATTGACCGCAACAATCACTGAAGTCGAGAAACCAGTGATCAACAAATCATCAGCATACAAAACTAAGAGTAGAAGTGAATTAGTTGTCCTGAGCATGTAGACATTTGGGCTTGATTTACAATGTAAAAAAAATTGTGACAACAGGTAGGAGTCCATCTTGGCATACCATGCCCGCAGAGCCTACTTGAGGCCATAAAGAGACCTCTTCATTCGATAGACCAAAAATGAATCCTGCATAATCCCTGGGGCTACTCCATACAGATCTCCTCAGAGAGATCACCATGAAGAAATGCATTCTTCACATCCATCTGATGGACTTCCCATCCCTTGGTCGTTGCAATGGAAAGTGCCAAATGTATGGAATCCATATTCACTACTGGAGCGAAGGTCTCATCATAGTCAATTCCATGCACCTATTGAAATCCTTTGGAAACAAGCCTAGATTTGTATCTACTAATCTGTCCATTCATTACACTCTTGGTTCTGTAGACCTGTCTACATATGATAAGTTTCCTTCCGTAAGGAAGGGGAACCATATCCCAAGTCTAGTTCTAGAGGAGGGAGTTGTACTCCTCTTGCATGGAGGATTCCCAAAATGTATTTCCAGCAACCTCGCCATAAGACTGTGTATCTAAAGATTGAATCAAGAAAATATGCCTGGAAGGAAATGGTTTAGTGGCAGTGAGTGCAATAGGAGGCTCCTCGAAATCAGATCGAGTCCTCCTAGTATTGGCTAGATCACCAACAAGATCCCCTGCATCTTGAAGTGTAGTCTGGGCCCACTTGGGCCTCTGCTATGGATCTGCATCTGCATATGGATGCTCTGACTCTGCATCTAACTGTACTAAATCTGTATCTGGATCATTTGAATCCTATGAATTAGAAATATTATCTAAAGAAGATTCGTCATGTGCATGCTCATCATCTCGGATAGGTGGAAGAATGAAGGTGTCTACATGTGGTTGATGAGGTACATGCAAGACACTTTCCTTGAATTGGACACTTCGTTCAATGATGAGCTGGTCTAAGGAAAGATCAATAAGTCTATATCCCTTCACATCGTCGAGGTATCCAACAAAGATACACGATGTGCTCTGTGGATCAAGTGCCTTCCTCTTTTCAGAGGGAATCTGGGCCCATGCACGTGAACCAAAAATACGAAAGTGGGTCACTTCCGACTTGAGGCCACTCCAAGCCTCGTAGGCGGTCTTATCCTTGACATATCTATGGGGATATTTTTTTTGGATGTAGGTTTCACAATTAAGTGCTTCGGCCCATAGTATCTATGGTAGTGACTTTGCATGTAGCATGCAAGATGCCATCTCTTTTAGAGATCTGTTTTTCCACTCAACAACTTTGTTTTGTTGCAAAGTATAGGGAATTATGTGCTACAACTAAATCCCTGCCTCATAAAAAATATTTTGAATCTCATGATTAACATACTCTCCCCCATTATCAGTTCAAAGGACTTTGATTTTCTTTCCTTACTGTGTATCAACCAGGGCTTTGAAATCTTTGAGGTGTTGAAAGACCTCTGATTTTTGCCTGAGAAAGTAAATCCATGTGAAACGTGAGAAATCATCAACAAAAATGAGAACAAACCTCACTTTGTTGATTGATGGATGCAGAAAAAGACCCATGATGTCACTATGGATCAGATCTAAAGGAGAGGAAGCTCTCTGATCCTTAATTCCTTTGTCGAATTTCTCTTGAGGGTGTTTTCCAAGAACACATCCCTCACAGATTCCTTTGGAGAAATGGTTTTTTTTAGACCATCAACCAATATTTTCTTGCTAAGCTATTGCATATATCTGAAATTCAAATTCTCGAACCTTTCGTGCCATATCCTACTATTTTCATCAACATGTGTAAGTAGTAAAGGAGAATCTAGTTCAATAAATTCAAAAAATGTATACAATCTAGATTGATGATTTACCTCACCGGTAGCAACCTTGGAATTGGTTTGCATATAATAGATGTCCATTGCATTAGGTGTGAATATGAATTTATTTTCAGTGCCGGAATTCATCATCTGATACACAAAGACAAGATTGACGAAAAGTTTGGGAACGTGCAACACATTCTCGAAGCTTCCGTTGGTGAGTTCAATCCTTCCTTTACTGGTGACCTCGACCTAAGAGTTGTCCCCCATCAGAATAGGACGACCTTTGCATGAATATAATGAAGAATACATGGCTTTTGTGGCAGCCATGTGATGTGATGCTCGTGAATCTACGATCCAAGCATCGAGAGAGGAGTTGATGGAAATCAAGGCATGGCTAGAATTTCCTTTCTTGGGATTCTGATCTTTTGGCTTCTTCTTCTTGGCACCCTCGGGGATGCGATCTCCAAGTTTGTTTTGTTGAAGTATTTGATTCATTAGATATATTTTTTTATGTATGCATGTGGATTCTAGATGGAATCCTTTATGGAAGTATGTGCATTTCTCTCCTTTTCTTCCCTTTTCACCTTTGGATCCAGAGGCATTGGTGAAGTGTTTTGAGTACCCTTCCTTCTTCGAATTTGCATGAGATTTCCTTTTGTATTTATCTTTAGATTTATTATATTGATGGATTCCATCTTGCAAAGTAAGTGCATGCACATTTGGGCCTTTTATTTTTCCCATGTTGATGAGCTTGGTTTGCTCTTGTGTCCGGGATTCGATAAATTCCTCAAGAGAAGGCATCTTCCAAGTGACTCCAGAGGAAAATTTGACCGAATGGAATGTGGATATGAACATAGAGAATTCAGGACCAATTTTGCAGAGAATGGTGAGAACCATTTGTTTCTCCTCTTTAGATTTATCAACCCTGCAAGCTTTGAGTTGCGATAGTAAATCCTTGAATTTTGTAAATAAATCTTGGATATTGTCGAAGCTTTTTGGATACAATGTGAGAACTTCCACCTTGAGAATGTGTCCTCTTATCTCATCCTGTTTTCCAAAGATCCCTTCCAAGGTGGTCCATGCTTCATTGGGGGTTTTATAGTAAGTTATGTGAAAAAGGAGATCGGGAGAGATGAGACTGCAAATTGTTTTGAATGCTTCATCCATTCGATTTAGATACTTGGATTTTTATATGGATGATTTTGGTTCTATATCTATATTCAAGGTTAACCTGTACAATCCTTTGTTTCGGAGATGCATGATTATTCTCTCCTTCCATGCATAGTAATTGTAAAGTGTAAGAATGAATTCTTTTGGGAATTCCATCTTTTCGTTGTCTTCAATCTTCAGTACTTGCAAAAATAATTTGGTGTATCTTTTTCTTAGTAGTCTATCGGATATGATACTATGTAAATGTGTTGAACCTGCACATAATAGATCTAGCTATAAAATACCACACACATTTGCAGAGAGAAATTGAGAAATAAGAAGAAAGAGAGAAAGAATGGAAGAATTCTCATTAACCGTAATGAATAATGAATAATTTACACATGATATACTTTGTATAACTCAACCAATGCACACTAGAGGTGAAGCCAATGCACCATAGTGGTGGTCTAGAGTGATCTGGACACACACCAGCAGTTATAGGAGTAAACTGCCACCTAGTCTAGTCTCTCAGGCAACTACGGGAGTGAACTGCCACCTAGCTGAGTTAACTAGTCTACCAGTCTTCAGTTAACTAACTGAAACATAGTGAAGTGAGGAGGAGATCAGGGAATCATGGCTAATGTGCTAGTCTGGTGGTGATACCAAGGCTAATGTGCATTAGCTGGTGATAATCCCAATGTTGCACGGTGACAACCAATGCAACATCTAGACTCCACTCAACTAGTCAAACTGAAGTGAAAATTGAAGAGAATATTCTCCCTAGAGGAATATTATTCCTAAAATATAGGAGACTATATAATGACTAACAATGACTAATAAACAAGGAAAAATAAATCCTAAGTGTGTGTGAAGTAACTCCAACAGAACCACCTCGACCTTCGACTTCGACTTTACCTGGTCGACTAACCTAGACCTTTGAATTGTTGTTGATCCACCTCGACTTCGTCTTTACCCGGTCGAACCACTTCGACCTTCGACTTAGACTATCAATCGATCCACCTCGACTTTCACTGAAAATAATATAACAACCCAACATACTCAAACTACCACCAATGAAATAGGATAGACAAAGTATTCATGAGGTGGTAAGACAAAACCATTTCTAGATTTGAAGTAATGAGGATATGGGTCAATTTAATAGGTTTTCCAAGTCAAGTCAAGGCTCAAGAGGATCCCCAAACATTACAAATGAAGAAAACGACTAGGGATATTGTAAAACTTTGAAGAGGATGTAAAATTACAATAGTGAAATAAGTCATTACAATAACAAATAAAATATCCCTTTGACAAGCAATAATTCGATGAAATATGAGGGATAAACAATGAACAAAATTAGTGTTTCACTAACCAAAAAAATCAGAAAATTAAGGGGCATATAATAGCCCTAAAACCCTAGACATTTTTCCCTAGAAGGCTTTAATAACACTTCAAAAATACAAATTAGGGTTTTGAAAATGTTTATTGGGTCAACAATATGCCAAAATACCAAAACATCTTATTCTTTTGCAGCTGAAAATGAAAAATTGTTGTAATAAAACCCTAATTTAACCTTAAAATAGTAAAAGTATAGTATAATTCAAAAACTAATGATTGACTATTGGGAAAGTGACTAGTGCCTACTATTTTTGGGGGCATATGGGGTCAATTAAGGATCCCTTTGGATAGAAATGGGTGGATTTTTAGGGTGATACCTAGAGGTTGTTCACTACTAACACTAGGAGATCCTCCTAAAATGTTAAGGGACAATTCAAGGGAAGGTTTTTCACTAGAAACCTTCCAATAGTTTTGATAAGAAGTTTTTTTTCAAGAATAATCCAAGAAAATGCTTAACCAACACTAGAGAAACAACATTACACTTAAATGAATTCATAAACACAACCTCAAGATGAAAAGAGACCACTTACTCAATAAATATTTCATCCATCGAAACCCTAGCAATGAATATCAAGCAGTAGTAGATCATCCACAAGTACATCTCCTCCAAAAAATTGCTCTAACTAACCATCCATAATATTCTTCATAAGGGAGAAAGTAGTAGAAAAATAGTGATATATCTCCACAAGTAGCAATGGTTTACAAGTGATAAGTGCTTCTCTTATTTACATGAGAAATCTAGCACCCCTTTCACACAATAGAAGCCCTAAAAACACAAGATAATGCATTTATCTCTCTCAAACCCTAGAGATAAGGAAACATAACATAAAATTTCCATGATACATGAGTGGATAGGTCTCTAAGACCCCCAACGATGCCTTCAAGATGAATTAAAGTAGCTCAAACATCAAATCATCCCTCAATAAAGTGCTATATATCTCACACATGTGGCACGTGTGGTCTCATGAAAGGGACGGCTCACTCCTGAGTGGTGTCTAGGGGCTCAAATGTGAAACATTGCTATGAAAGGGTGCACTGTTTCATCTCCAAAAGGTGTCTGATGCCTCCAAGGGGTGTGACGTCTCATCAATAGGTGCCACATCAACATCAAGAAGCCCAAATGTCACATCAAGGTGCCCCATCATGATAAGGTGCAACCTCCCATCATCTAAGTGTATCCTCCCGTCATCAAAAGGTACCATCATCAATGAAAAGGTTTCATGTCCTCTCTCTAAGTGGAATATCCTCAAGAAAAGATCCAACATCCTCAAGGGAATGTGGAATGTTCTTAATCAAAAGGTGGGGATAACATCCATAAAAGTCTGCTAATATCCCATCAATCTCCTCTAAAGGATCCAAGTGTCAACCCAGTATGTGGCTATGTGCAATACATCATACAATAAGGGCATAATGTGGTCTAATGCATCATGAAGACTAGAGACAAGGTACACAATCAAAACACAACATATAAATTGAGTCACGCCAATGAAAAATCCCATTAGATATATCTCACAAAGTATCCTCTTCAAACTTCATACTAGCTTACAAAGTTATACAATTTTTCAAGTTTAGGTATGGAAAGATCATTATTACCCCCTATTAGGTGTGCCAATACCCAATATAAGAAGTATCTACCAAGGAAATCATCAAGGAGTATGTGCAATGTCATGTGGTATGGAATAGGGTTACCTCATGAGTGGATTGTCATTGACATGCAAGGTTTTGTATGATAGTCATCCTCATGAGCGCCTTTATAGAGGGAGCACTTAGGGAATGAGGTACCTTTTCCTCGGCATAATGTCTTTCCAAACCCCTATTTTCCTTTTTTTTTATTGCTTCAACTTTTTTTTTTTGCATTTTGACTTTGATTTTCTAAGTCCTTTTGTTAGGAATGCATTCATTGCATAGGACTTAGAGTGATGGCCTCTTAGTGAGGGGGTAAAGATCATGATTCAATTTATTTTTTTGTTTTTAGATTTTAGTTTTTTACTTTGTTTCTTTTCCTTGCATTTTGAATTAGGGCTTGTGCTCTTTCTATATCATTTTTTGTAAAATTGCATCAACCTCATGCATTCAAGCCCCTACTTTTCATGGCATAATGAATCACAAACCTTTTTGGTATACATGTAACAACCAACCAAAAACAAAGAACAACAGAGAAAGCATAGGTGGAATATGTTATACATGGTAAGGGATATGGACATGTTGCCTCCATTAAGGCCCCTTAGTAGTACATCTTTTACCAAGAGTGACAACACTTGACTAGGAGATGATGATGACCACCAAGGTGAAACAAGGAAAAAAATATAAATTCAAAGCATCATGATTCATGATTCATTATACAATTCAACCCACAATCACCATTTTCATGCCCCAAACATTGACATTATCACTCAATATGAAGTGTCAAAACAATATACCTCAATGTGTAATGCACCATGTTATCTGATTAAGTCAGTTGAGCATGTAATATCGTCAAATGTTCCCATTCCACAAAATAATTAGTGCCAATATCAATGCAATTGGAATGTTAGTTGAGGTCCAAAGACAACACAGATATTGTAAACTATTACAGCCTCAAGTTTGAGTTTGCTAAATACTACAATAAAAAAACTATTTTTGTCTAAATTTTCACTTTATTTAAATATTTCAGCTCAATATTATTACTAACATGATCAAATGCATAATAGTGTGATCGATGTAAAGAAAGAGCATTGAAGCGATTAATTTGTGTCGATTCAGAGATTCTAAAGTAAATTGACATACAATAATCATATCTTATTCCACAATAAGAAGAATTCTTGGCATTACATGTACATCATCATTGTTGTGGATTTATTGACAATAACAATATGGGAAAGCAACCTCACCTTACATCAATATTGGGATGTAATTTTTGAGTAATCAATTGGGCCACCATAGTGCTCTGATGGTAGAAATTGCCAAGGAGTGATGTTAACTTCCATGTCCATTTGGGACTCCAACAAATAGAATCTCTCCAAAGCCTTACATAGATTGGAGTGGGACAAAACCATGTCCTTGGTCATGTCCCACTTCATGAACCTCTCAAACACTTTTTTCTTGAAAGCCTTTCCATCTTCAATCAATGAATTTGAGTGGACATGTATGTGAATGTTGTTGGAATGTATCAATAGGAAACTACTTAGATGATGGTCCACTCCAATTTGATGGAGAAGAGACCACATAAATGACACAACGTATAGGAGGATTTTGCAAAAAATGCTAGGAAAGTTGTTTTGGATAACAAGGTTCGCTAATAGATAGAGACTTTCGCCATAAACATTAAAACATTATTTATTTAATTTAATTATTATTTTATATAAAAGCCATGTCATCTACATTGAGGTCAAAGAATTGATAAGGTGAATAAGTTGTTGGTAGTCTTGATATTTGACGAACTTAAAGAGAACTCTACAAATGCGATAAAGAGAGTTCAATGTTGAGAAAATAGGTTTGAAAAATGGCCTCATTCCATATAATGTTTTATTTGTAATGGAATCCTTTTAATCCATACAACTATCTCATATAATATTTTTGTGACGAATTGTATTTGATTATTGTTTTTTATTGTTTAATAGTTTTCATTACTTGTATAGCTCTTAGGGTTAGCTCAATTGGTCTTGTTATCGTAGGATTTGTACTTGAGAAAATACCAACACAAGATCTCAAAATCTTATGTAACTATGGAAGATCCTACCACTGTCACCTTAGTAAGAACTTCCCTCGTTTTATTGATGGAAGAGGTCCACCACAAGGGAGGCTTCCCTAGTGACCTCAAGGGATCAAAGTAGCAAGTGTAGAAGCCAAGCCTACTTCCCCCTCTCTTGATCATTGAAAGATAAGGTCTAGGTCAAGGTAATAGAAGATGCATGAAGTTGTTTGAGTACCTTCCTAGAACAAGAACAATTTATAGCATATATATGGTTATTCCGAGTTTAAAAAAGAAATAAATACCTTATAAAGACACTATACAAGAAAGATTTTATTGTTGTTATAAATTTGCAACAATGAACAATCATACAAAAACATTAAATAAGTTATAACATAAACAACTATTATTGATCAGAAATGCAACAATTAACAAGGAAAACTTAGCTTAAATCCAGTAGAACAATACTGAATTGTTAAATGCAATTTCTGAATGAGTTAGGCCAGCAACCAATGAGTGTATGCAACAAATTATATAGTTATCAGGTGGCTATAGCAAACTTTTGTAACAAAAACAAGTTTATTGGCAAGTTTGCAAGTGTAGTGTTAGTAGCGTTAGTAGAAAGCTTAAGAGAGTTGAAAGAGAGTGTTTGTTGATCAATTTCACCACAAAAGAGCTATGAAACTATTGCTTATGGATATGGAGTCTTTGTAACAACAAATTCAACAATACTTGAAGATTAAACTAGTAGAAACTAAGAGGTAGGGTTCAAACTCTTAGGTGCTATCACATTAGGGTCTTAGGGTTTAAACATCAAAATGAAGGATTTCTAGAGTGCAAGAATGTTTGGGCTCTAACAATATTTTCTCCCTTCTTAATGCTTCAATCAGGTCAAAATAAAATGTCTAGGGATAAAATCCTAAAGTGATAGCACTTTAGGGCTTTAGGATATTAACCCTAGAAAGAATGCTTCACCAAATTTGAACAAGAATAACCTTGTGAGAGGAGGAAGCACTTATGCTCCTCTCTTAGGTCTTTACCAAGCAAGACATCTAGCATAAAGTAGCAAGATTCACTATGAAACATAACAAAATAAAGATAAATTGCAGAAAATTCACTTACTTTAGCTCAGATACCATGAGACAAAACCTTAATTGTAGAAATTCCTCTTCAAAATATCAGTAAAAATCCACAACTTGATCCTCCAAGAATAGCGCATAAGTGTATAAGAGCAAGATAGCCAAATATGGCGAAAATTTTAGACTTGTTCTCTCACAAAGGTGAGAAGTTATGATCCAAAATGAAATGTGAGGGTGGCCTTTTTATATATTGAAGCCACCCTAATACAATTTGTCCACATAATTTGTTAACTAAAAAATAGAAAGAGGGTCAAACCCTTAATTTTACTCTATCATAATGCCAAAATACAAAAACCGCATCATAAAATCTTAGAAGGGTGATGTCATTCCATAGAAGGGTGACGTAATGCTCAAATGTGTGATGCCAAGCCTCAAGTAGTGAGATGTTATGCCTCCAAAGCCCATGTGGCATGCTCCAATGTGAGAAAGTGTGAAACAAGGTATCTCCTCATGTCAAATCACCCCCATAACCACAAAATGCATCAAACCCTAGCCCCAAAAGGGCAGGTCAAGGTTGAAGGTTGATGTCATAGGCCTCCAAAGGCCACATACAAGTGCAAGAGGAGTGCAATATTGTCCCTAAGTGATGTCAAGGTGCCTCCAAAGGCAACGCCCTCCATCCTCTATGCACACGAGATTCAGGCTGCTCTTCATAGCCTGTGGGCTTCCAACCCATGTAAGTGGCATATTGACCAGGACTACTCAAACCAAGCCCATCTATCCATTGTCCAAGGTTCCAAGGATGTGAGAGTTGTTGTCTGAGGGTGTTGAGTCACTACATGACTCATTGATCTCCATCACATGTGCCAAGATCGTGTAATAAAGGCACATCATCCTGGGCACAACCCACGATGTCCCTCAAAGGACCGTGTCAAGGCCATTAAAAAAAAGAAGAATACAAGACAAGGTAAACCAAAGTTCATAAGAAATATTATTCCTTGAAACATGTAAAGTTTGTTGTAACTTAAGACATAATCCATGTAAGATAATTCACCTCAGTATCCCCTTCAAGCATCACGCTAGCCCAGGATCCCATGTAAGTTACCATGTTTGAGTATGAGAGACTCTTCATCCAACCCTATTATGCGTGCCACCTAGATAGAAAATAAAATAACCCAGGTAGAGGGATAGGTCCCGAGAGTAACAAGGGAAAATACAAGTTCACCAAGAGTAAGTGTGAAAGTGATATGGTTCAGGGATTCCTTCATGGGTTATGGTGTAGTAAATCCATCTCTATGAGCACCTTTGTAGAGGGTGCACTTGCTCTTGAGTTACCCAATAATTGTGCACTATTTTTCACAAACCCCTTTATTAGCCATCTTTCCAATCCTTGATTTTTCATATTATATTTGCTAGTCCCCTCTAAAAGGTTTCAAGATTTAACATTGCAATTTGGGACCGGGGCGAGCACTGAATGAGTAGAGCTCAAGTTGGAATGGATTTTGGTGGTCCTTATTTGCTATTTTCACTTTCTTTTTAGCATAATTTTCTTATTATTTTATAGTAGTTGTAAAACAACCTCTGGGTCGTCAGCCCCTTCTTCCTGTGAGAGTTGACCATAGCCAAAGTTTAGGATATGTGAAAGGCTTTAAGATGGAAGGTGTTAAGTATGGCCGTGAGCAGAATGTTACCCTTGGGAAGGCCCCCCAGTATTACACCTTTTCCTTGGGAAGTGACAACACGTGACTAAGGCACAGAAGCTGACCACCAAGGTGAAACAAAGCAACTAACACAATTTCCCAAACCAATGATCCATTATCTGACTTCAACCAAGGATCTTCACCCACATGCCTGATAAATTAAGTATAACACTTTGCATGAAAGAAAGACTAGCATACCTCACGGTGATAATGGCTTACCATCTCCCATACTCTGGGTTGCTTCAATGTGATAAGCCTTGGTTGATCCGATTGGGAGGAAAATTAGGGGGGTTGTTAGGCTGCCACATGTGGACACACTAATCATCATCATCATGGTGTAGATCATGTTCTCCATTGAGGGCCTCGAGACATGATCTCCTCTAGATACCCCTAGGCATGGGGGGGTAACAGGTCTAGAGCCAAACATGATTTTCCATGCTTGTTGTTGGTCATGGGTTCGACTCTCTTGATTTCCCCGAGGTAAGGCCCCGTAATTAGAGGCAACGATTTACCTTATTTACCATCCACAAAATGTGGGGAAGTACTCAACAATTTACCTTATTTATCATCCACTAAATGTGGAGAAGAGATTTGTAAAGTTTATCTCCTTCTTTGGTATTTAAACATTGGAGGATCCAAGCCTCCAAGATTTAAATCACTTCATATGATTTCAATATCATATTTATAAATTTGATTAATTTATATAATGATAAACTTAATATAATTTCATTATCATATTTATAAATTTAACTATTTTATATAATGAAAAATATTTCAATGAGATAAATATATATTTAAAATCAATTAAACACTCTCTTAAAAAGAATTCACCATTTCTACTTTATCAATTAACTAAAATTCTATTAAAATAATTTAAAAAAAAAAAAACTTTACCAAAATTCCTTAGTTACGCACTTTTACCAAATACCTTCCATCACTTTGTACCAAACACTTCTTATGATGCCAATCATATCATCCATTAATTAAAATCCTCTTCAATTTCCAAAATGGATTCCACACTTAGTGGTCATAAAGTCAAAGTGACATGTTCTCTCTTTCCATGATATTAGTCAAATTAACATGCTCTTATTTTCTATGATGACAATTTCATTCAAGGAGAGAGAAAAGTTCAACAAAATTGTAACTAAACTTGCTTATTAACACATATCACAGTCTAAACACATCAAGAATTAATTATAATTATTAAAACAACTCAACTATAATTATTAAAACAACTAGAACTTGTAAAAAAACTTATTGTTGTGAATAATGTCTAAAACCATTATTTTGTGAAAGCATTTTGATGATGTCTTTTGGGATGTTGTTTGTTGTTTAACTATTTTACCAAATGGTTTTTTTGTCGCAATCTAGTGATATAACATAAATCTGCACCAAATCATTATTTTTTGTTATTTAAAATTCAATTTTCAAATACAAAAATGGATTCAACATATTAAAAACTCCTAGAATACACATAAATAATCACTCAAATCTACTTATTTAATAATTTTCTCAAGATTTGGAGCAAATGTCTCCCCAAAAAAAAAAAACCAAAAAATCTTCATTTAATAGAACTTTTAACATACTACTTCTCGAAGTCAACAGAAAGTATGCCTCTAAGCAAATGACTTTCTCCAAGCAAATGAATACAGGGAGAGGTCACGAGTTCGAACCTGTGTCCTCTGGGGCTGCGAAGCTTTATCGCTCCCATATCATCCACTATGTGAGAAAGTATCAGCGTGAATTTCCAGCCCGAAATTTCCACCGTGGAAAAAAACAAATGAATACGGTGCAAAAGGGAATGACAATTACAAAGTATAAAGTTCCCAAATACTTTACTTTCACCAGAATTTCCACGACAATTTCTGCCTCATTTAAAAAAAAGTAAAGTACACCCCATGTGTGCTGTTATCCCACGCCTATTTTCAAAAGCATTTGCTGCTTTTCCCTGTCGTCGTCATGTGCGGCAATCCGTGGCAAAATCTTAATTAATGAGACATGGCCATGCAGGAAGAGTGGACGGCCATCATAAAATAATAATGACATAGGGCCGTAGAGGAAGAGTGGGCTGCCATTCCGGGTGATTCATTTCTGGAAGGGGAGTGACGTGATATAATTTCAATCATAATCGCGTCACTAAAAGAGGTATTTCATTTCATGGTGGAAAATCGCTTAAACTCAGCTGCTGCAGAAGTGTCAATTGACAACGCTTGTATTTAGTTCATTTTTGACAACTGGAACTCAACGATCAATGGCTTAAATAGATGAAAATGACCTCTGCTTCTTTCTGAAACATTTCTTTGAGGGCACTGGGATCGATGACTGTGGAACAGTGAGCAGGGCAATACGGAAAAGCATTGTTGTTTCTCTAGTGATAGAAATTAAGAAATTGAGTTCAAGGCTGAAATTCTAATAAGTGGGATGCAATGGAGAGTTTCGATTCTGAAAATTGTGGGGAGGTATCTGTTACTCGTGTCGAACTATAGAAATCGCAGTTTCAATATTTGGCTACAGAGTCCAGTTGATTGAAACAAGATTCTAGTGTCACTGGGAAGCCCAGTAAGGGGTTTCTGTGGAAAGAAACATACGCAGATTATGGAATGGCTGTGGGTGATTGCACTCATAGTTCTGGAATTTTTGGATTTGTTGTGTTGGGTGGCAGA
This sequence comes from Picea engelmannii, assembly GCA_009831015.1. NCBI lineage: Eukaryota > Viridiplantae > Streptophyta > Pinopsida > Pinales > Pinaceae > Picea > Picea engelmannii. Next base: position 110,476 of record ML822410.1, read on the forward strand.
CTAATTGAATTAGAGAGTGGAGATCATGAATGTGTAGCTCTGAGAAACAAGTTTCTGGCAAGTCCTGCTACACTTGTAACATTTAGCAGTATTGTTGATATTTATGGATGTGTGCCATCAACCAACACTATAGGCAAGTTTGCTTGGCATGCTACTTCTGCGAAGGGTGTAGCTGGTATCATATTACATGCTTTTGGCCAAAACAGTACATCCAACAAGAAGGGAACTTATGGTACTGGTGTCTGTCTATCTTCGGAAGATTATTCACATGTCAGGTGTGCAAAAGTCTTTCTAGTTATTTAGATTAGTATTTTGCACTTTATCTGGTTATTTAGATTAGTGCTTTCGTGCTTTCAATTTGGCGCATATGGTTCAGTTGTCAATCAGGATTTTAGAAGCTTTAGTATTATGTTGCAAAAGTCTTTTTAGTTATAATAGTTGCATAAGAAGACAAAGTATAGTTATTATAATTGCATAAGAAGACGAAGTATTGTAATTGTTTTGTAGTCAATTTGCTTTTAATTTAGCCTATGTTTTTAATAGTGAATTTGCTTTGTATTTAGCATATGTTTCAATATTCAATAAGGATTTTAGAAACTGTAATGTTTCTCAGTTAATG
>ML822411.1:58437-90883 GCA_009831015.1 Picea engelmannii
AAAGCCACAATCATGAAGCCAAACAGAATATAAATTTTTGGATCTGTGGCAACAAAGGACATTATGCTCATGACTGCATTGAAAATGAAGCTTCTAGGAAAACCAAAGGCAAATTTTCTGCACAGAAGGCCAAAGAAGCTCAACAGAAAAAACAATTGATCTTGAAAAATCATTGTAATAGATGTGGGGCATAGAATCATGATACAAATTCTTTCCCTTATAACCCACACAGACCTAAAGAATAAGTCCATCTTCTTCATGAAGGGTGTTGTTCTTCATCTGTCAGTACTTCACAGTTTGGCTCCAGTTCAGATGAAGAAATTTTGATAAATCAGTCTTGTAGTTGTAGTAATCCTAATTATTGTACATGTGGTAGCAGCAGCGACAGTTCTGGTTCAGAATTTGAACCAGAAAAATTTGAAAATTTAAAAATTTGCATGTTTCAGGATACAGGATACCAGGAAGCCCAAATGCTTGCCCAAACTAAGGGACTTCCTGAAGGAGAAATGAAAAATTCTCTCCTTGAAACATTCATCAAAACTGTAATAGCAAAACAAAGAGGAAAAGGTTCTGAATTACCCAGGAGGCAACCTTTGTTCTTAGATGCCTCATTTGATAAAAATACAAAGACCTATATAAAGTTTAACAGAGAGCCAAAATTGCAGAATATCTCTGTTACAGACTTAGCAAAAGAAGTCTCTTCTCTCAGAAAGGAAGTTTCTGAAATAAGAGAAAAAAACAGAAAGTTAGAAGGGGATATTGAAATCAACTATCCAATTGATCCATGGGAAAGACAAGAAATACAAATTATCAAAGAAAGGCTTGATTCAATACCTCCTCCTCTTGAAGATGCTCCATTTGAAACAAAATTTCAGGAGCAAACAACAACTGAAATGCAGGGAATAAAAGGTATGCAGGTTTTACCTATCAAATACCAGAAGTATTATATCAAGATCCAGCTAGAGATTAATCGAGAAATCTTTTCTCTAACTGCACTAATAGATATTGGGTCTGATTTGAATTTTCTTTATAAAGATCTAATTCCTGCAAAGTATTGGGTTCCTAGTTTTGGATCTGCCACTGGACTAGGAAATATAAACACAGATTTTCAGTATGAAATTCCTAGAGGTACATTGCTATTAGAAGAATATGGCCTAGGAATGAGATTTCAAATTATGGATCTGCCTATTGACTGCATCTTAGGCTCTCCCTTTCTCTTTGCAGTAGAACCTCATGGTTCTTGTCAGTGTCCCAATGGCAAACCAGGATATTTCATCACCATGCCCAAGATAGGGAATAATTTTGAAAAAAGAATTGAATTTCTATTTATTTCTGATGTTCATATTCAAATTGCATATTATAAAAGTATGGTGATAGTAGAAGTTTTTGATGATGAAAGAAATACTCCTGTTACTCATTTTATGGATGATAATACTGCTTGGGATACATTTAAAGATCATTGGAAACCTTCATGGTAGTTAAGACATTCGGAGAGTATTGAGATAAGATTGCCAGGTTTCTCTAGAAACACTCATATAAATGTGCTTCCTCCTCAACATGAACTTGGGAGAATCCATCAGCCTGCTACTGTTCAGTCCAGAGATAAGCTTATTGAGATGGGAGATTTAAGCAAGTTAAGAGTTATTGATAGACAATTCTATCATCATCCAACTCGGAGATGGGAAAGAACTCCTGCATGTGAGTTCTTTCAGATCAACAGAATGAGAACTATTGATGAATGGCCAAACATAAATCCAAATGAAAGAATATTCAACATAGATGATCTGTAGTATAAAACTATGTGGTTTAATGTCTGTCTTTGGACAGATAAATATAAGTATTATTACTGCATGATGAAATTTGCTCACTCTTTCAGAGACTGGCCTGAACCAGAATGGTTAATGGAATGGTGGCACCAGTTTGGTTTAAATCCTGTCAACATAAATCCAGATGTTACAGAAGTAGGAAGAATGTTTTTATTCCATAACAGAAGTCTGGATACTATCTTTGATTTGTTCTCTGTGGAAGAATACAAGATGCTGTTTATCAGAGAAAAACACCCATGGATAATAAGAACCAAATTTCTGCTCCATAATAATGGTTCAAACAATCATGATCCTGAATTGGTCCGAGAAGTATACACTCAGCACTGGGATCCTTACAATTTTCGTCACTTCAGTGACCATCCGTTGCAATGACGATTTTCCGTGGGTTTACCCATAAACTCCACTATGTAATAATTCATGTCTAGATGGCTGACAATGGTGTCATCCGGGTTCCGTGGATTACCGTAACAATCTCCACTTTGTACATAAAGTTTGATGTGCTCTCATTAGTATTGTCTTATCATTTAGTGGGAATCTTGGAAACTCAGAGCACCTCTCCGACTTTTGGTGCGGTTTGACCCACATTTCCGAGATGCCCTACTGTTTTTCATGTGATGTCCTTACTCCTTTTATGTAATGCGTGTACTCTGGTTGGGGAATCTTGCACGATAACCCCGTAAGATCTACTATTGTATCCACTTTCGGTGATTTGGTCAGGGAATCCTACGTGACAACCCCGACAAATCTTTTATAGTACTCTACTTTCGGTGTGATTTGAAATAAATAAAGATTTCGGTCAGAGATTCCTGCGTGAATACCTCTGTCGAATCCTAAAAGAAGATTTAGTGGTCGACATGTAGGACCATAAGTCTAGTCGTGTTTGATGCTTCATGATGACTCCACCGCCTCAAATTTGTATAAGAAAGGGGTGAGAGATCATTCGAAGGCATGCCTAATTGGTGAGAATCTTGAGTCTTAGTGAGTCAGTCTTCTAAGCTTCCCTTCTGTCCGAAGCTTTGAGTCATTCTGTCTGTAATTCTAGTGAGCGAAGAGCATCCTGCTAAGATTCTATATTTAGTGCCTCAGGCACAATATTTTGTAATACCCGAAAGATTTTAAAGCTATGATAATATAAGACTTCCGCCTGTTATTAAAATTCTCTGATGCTTGCCTATTATTGTTGTTATATGCGCACATTATGACTTCGAGTGGGGAACTTCAGGAAGATAAAGTAAGTAAAGCGGTGCACCCGCCGGTATTTGTTCTGACGGAAGTAGCAGAAATCAGAAGATCAATGGTGGAGGGGGATTGCGCATAGAAGCAAGCAGGCAAGACAACAAGCTTCATTCTCTGACAGAGGAGGCCCCTGCTTTACAAATGATCCATAATTTGGAATCTTATTCCTAGGCCATATTCTTCTAATAGCAAAGTACCTCTAGGAATTTCATACTGAAAATCTGTGTTTATATTTCCTAGTCCAATGGCAGATCCAAAACTAGGAACCCAATACTTTGCAGGAATTAGATCTTTATGAAGCAAATTCAAATCAGACCCAGTATCTAATAGTGCAGTTAGAGAAAAGATTTCTCGATTAATCTCTAGCTGGATCTTAATATAATACTTCTGGTATTTGATAGGTAAAACCTGCATATCTTTTATTCCCTGCATTTCAGCTGTTGTTTTCTCCTGAAATTCTGTTTCAAATGGAGCATCTTCAAGAGGAGGAGGTATTGAATCAAGCCGTTCTTTGATAATTTGTATTTCTTGTCTTGCCCATGAATCAATTGGATAGCTGATTTCAATATTACATCACTGTCGGCCATCTAGACATGAATTATTACATAGTGGAGTTTATGGGTAAACCCACGGAAAACCATTATTCCAACGGATGGTCACTGAAGTGACGAAAATTTAAGGATCCCAGTGCTGAGTTTATACTTCTCGGACCAATTAAGGATCATGATTGTTTGAACCATTATTATGGAGCAGAAATTTGGTTCTCATTATACATGGGTGTTTTTCTCTGATAAACAACATCTTGTATTCTTCCTCAGAGAAAAAATCAAACATAGTATACAGACTTCTGTTATGGAATAAAAACATTCTTCCTACTTCTGTAACATATGGATTTATGTTGACAGGATTTAAACCAAACTGGTGCCACCATTCCATTAACCATTATGGTTCAGGCCAATCTTTGAAAGAGTGAGAAAATTTCATCATGCAGTAATAATACTTATATTTATCTGTCCAAAGACAGACATTAAACCACATAGTTTTATACTGCAGATAATCTATGTTGAATATTTTTTCATTTGGATTTCTATTTGGCCATTCATAAATAGTTCTCATTCTGTTGATCTGAAAGAACTCATATAAAGGAGTTCTTTCCCAGCTCCGAGTTGGATGATGATAGAATTGTCTATCAACAGCTCTTAACCTGCTTAAATCTCCCATCTCAATAAGCTTATCTCTGGACTGAATAGTAGCAGGCTGATGGATTCTCCCAAGTTCATGTTGAGGAGGGAGCACATTTATATAAGTATTTCTAGAGAAACCTGGCAATCCTATCTCAATACTCTCTGAATGTCTTAACTGCCATGAAGGTTTCCAATGATCTTTAAATGTATCCCAAGCAGTATTATCATCCATAAAATGAGTAACAGGAGTATTTCTTTCATCATCAAAAACTTCTACTATCACCATACTTTTATAATATGCAATTTGCATATGAACATCAGAAATAAAAGGGAATTCAATTATTTTTTCAAAATTATTCCCTATCTAGGGCATGGTGATGAAATATCCTGGTTTTCCATTGGGACACTGACAAGAACCATGAGGTTCAAATGCAGAGAGAAAGGGAGAGCCTAAGATGCAGTCAATAGGCAGATCCATAATTTGGAATCTCATTCCTAGGCCATATTCTTCTAATAGAAAAGTACCTCTAGGAATTTCATACTGAAAATCTGTGTTTATATTCCCTAGTCCAGTGGCAGATCCAAAACTAGGAACCCAATACTTTGCAAGAATTAGATATTTATGAAGCAAATTCAAATCAGACCCAGTATCTATTAGTGAAGTTAGAGAAAATATTTTTCGATTAATTTCTAGCTGGATCTTGACATAATACTTCTGGTATTTGATAGGTAAAACCTGCATACCTTTTATTCCCTGCATTTCATCTGTTGTTTGCTCCTGAAATTATGTTTCAAATGGAGCATCTTCAAGAGGAGGAGGTATTGAATCAAGCCTTTCTTTGATAATTTGTATTTCTTATCTTGCCCATGAATCAATTGGATAGCTGATTTCAATATCCCCTTCTAACTTTATGATTTTTTCTCTTATTTCAGAAACTTCCTTTCTGAGAGAAGAGACTTCTTTTGCTAAGTCTATAACAGAGATATTCTGGAATTTTGGCTCTCTGTTAAACTTTATATAGGTATTTGTATTTTTAACAAATGAGGCATCTAAGAACAAAGGTTGCCTCCTGGGTAATTCAGAACCTTTTCCTCTTTGTTTTGCTTTTACAGTTTTGATGAATGTTTCAAGGAGAGAATTTTTCATTTCTCCTTCATGAAATCCCTTAATTTGGGCAAGCATTTGGGCTTCCTAGTCTCATGTATCCTGAAACATACATATTTTTAATTTTTCAAATTCTTCTGGTTCGAATTTTGAACCAGAACTGTCGCTGCTGCTACCACATGTATAGTAATTAGGATTACTGCAACTACAAGACTGATTTATCAAAATTTATTCATCTGAGCTGGAGCCAAACTGTGAAGTACTGACAGATGAAGAACAACACCCTTCGTGAAGAAGATGGACTTCTTCTTTAGGTCTGTGTGGGTTATAAGGGCAAGAATTTGTATCATGATTCTGTGCCCCACATCTATTACAATGATTTTTCAAGATCAATTGTTTTTTATCTTGAGCTTCTTTGGCCTTCTGTGCAGACAATTTGCCGTTGGTTTTCCTAGAAGCTTCATTTTCAGGACACTCATGAGCATAATGTCCTTTGTTTCCATAGATCCAACAATTTATCTTTTGTTTGGCTTCATGATTGTGGCTTTTGAGCTTAATGTCCTTTGGCTCATAGTAGTGACTTCTAGGCAGGTATTTATACCTAGCTTTATATTTTCTGCCTTTTTCTCTCTTAACTTCTTTTTTCCTCCTTTTTCTTACTGGATCTGTAGAATACAGTCCATATTGTTCACAGATTGATTTATGATCAGGGAGATAAGAGGATTTTGACACAGAGTGCTGGATTTTGATATTAGTGCACAATCCTATCAGTGATTTTGTTATCAGAGAATAAATCTCTCCCCAAGTATAGAGTTCATAGGGAAGTTTAAATATATCTTCCATTTTCAGATATTCAACAAACTTACTTGGAAGAGATGCTAAATAAACTTGTTTCCATAACAGATTTTTGCTATCTTTAACTTCAAAGATTCTCTGTGTCCATTCTTTATGAAATTGTTCATATTCTGACATTTTTCTGCATTTCATATTCATGAGAACAATTTCATGTTTATCAAAAATATCATGCTCAGTCCCACACCAGTGTTCAAGTATTAATGTGGTAAGAGCTCCAATCATATTATTTACAACATTCCCGTCAGGATGATAGACCACATCACCTTCTTCAACTTTTAATACTTCAACTTCCATCTTGGTGATCATGAGTGGAGAAGACACAACTTACCACCATTTGCTAAGTGTTCCAGTAAAACATTGAATAATGGTTTTGCATGCTTCTACTTCACTTTTTCCTTTCATGCACATGATCTTGTAGGAAACATACATTCTGTCAAGCATCTGTCTAATTTGAGCAATAGACAGACTGTCAATGTTCCACTCTTGGAACCAGTCATCAGCAAGGGTCTGTGACTCTGCAAGCTTTCCCTTGCAAACAAGATTAGGAGCTGCTGGCCCGGATGAGTGGGTTGGAATGTTTTCATAAGAAGGATTTTTTATAGTAACCAAAGAATACAAATCTTCTGAGGTTTTCTTTGAAGACTCTGGTTCATCTTTTTCAGGAGGAAAATGGAAAGGAAACTTTTTTACAGATTCTGTCTCAGAAGGTTTATATACAGGGGACATAATGGAGATTTGAGAACTTGGAAGGGTAAAGGATGTAGGGATGGGTTTATCAGGTTGACTGGTTCTTCCTTTGATTTCAGTCAAGGATTTTCCCATAGCAGAGAAAGAATTTCGTAACCCTTCCATAATTTCTTCATGATTTTTATTAGATTCTCTTGCTCTGTAAGAGATTTCTAGTAAAGCAGAATCCATTTTATCTTTAACACTAATGACTTTTTCTTGGATCTGATCCACAGAATGGACAATGGTATTTGTAGATACTTGAAGATCCATAATTTTTTCTTTCTTTGCATAGTCATTAGTAACATATATATGAGTATCCATCCCTCTTAATGCAGTATTAGTCCAATTTAACTTATCAGAAACTGATTGGACTCTCTTATCTATCCCAGACAACTGGGTGGCTTCTTATGATAACAAGAGGGGAATAGCTCTGGCTTGTTTAGAGCTATCTTCAAGGATTATCCCCTTAAAGGGAGGAAAAGTGGTATTAGATTCAACAAGGCTACCATCTAAACTTTTCCATTTATGCCTAGGAGATTCAGAGCTTTCTCCTATCATTTGGACTATAGGGTTTTGCTGCAACTTCTTCCATTTAAAAAAAGAAATCCAGAAATTTTCTTCAGACATAAATTCCTTCCATTGTTTTGACAGTTTTTGTTTCTCATCTTCTATGGTTAATTTGTCAAAATATTTAGTCTCAGGATTTGTAAACAAATCCTAGTTTATCATTTTCTTGATCCATTCATCAGGAATAGATCCTTTCTGGCACCCTTTCATTACTGTATGAAATTTAAGTATTTCATCTACAAATGGTCTTTTTATATTTGCAGGCAAAGGGTTTGAAAATCTACAGTCAGGAATGACTGTGTTACATTGTTCTGTATATCCTAAGACATATCTAGGAGTACCAAGAGGTCTCATACCCTTGTAAATTTCTCTTATTTGAGGATCTAAAGTCTCAACAGAGGGCATGTAATGGATCATAAAACAGGAAGGTGGTTCTGAAGTAGATACAGATGACTATACAATATTATTTACAGATCGAAAACAGACAGAAGAATCCATAGTAGTATTAGGATCTTATTATCTTTGCACAGAAAAGCAAGGCGTTTAGTCTTGTGTCTTATTATAACAAGAAGATTAGACAGGCTCCTGGCCGACTGCTCAGGCAAAGACTAATAATCTCAAAATACAAGTTCTGGATTCGGAAAACATAGAAAGACGTTTTTATAAACAAAAGAGCGAATAACTTTAACAGATCATAATGAGTTTGTTATCATACCCGGGTTGAAAATGAGTGCATGGCTCTGATACCATTTGTATCAGAGCCATGTACTCATTTTTTCCCTAGGTATGATAACAGACTCATTCTGATCTATTAAAACTATTCGCTCTTTTGTTTATAAAAACGTCTTTCTATGTTTTCTGAATCCAGAACTTATATTTTGAGATTATTAGTCTTTGCCTGCGTAGTCGGCCAGGAGCCTGTCTAATCTTCTTGTTATAAGAAGACACAAGACTAAACGCCCTGCTTTTCTGTGCAAAGATAATAAGATCCTAATACTACTATGGATTCTTCTGTCTATTTTCGATCTGTAAATAATACTGTAGAGTCATCTGTATCTAATTCAGACACACCTTCATGTTTTATGATCCATTACATGCCCTCTGTTGAGACTTTAGATCCTCGAATAAGAGAAATTTACAAGGGTATGAGACCTCCTGGTACTCCTAGATATGGCTTAGGATATACATAACAATGTGACACAGTCATTCCTGACTGTATATTTTCAATCCCTTTGCCTGAAAATATAAAAAGACCATCTGTAGATGAAATACTCAAATTTCATACAGTAATGAAAGGATGCCAGAAAGGATCCATTCCTGATGAATGGATCAAGAAAATGATAAACTGGGATTTGTTTACAAATCCTGAGACTAAATATTTTGACAGATTAACCACAGAAGATGAAAAACAAAAACTGTCAAAACAATGGAAGGAATATATGTCTGAAGAAAATTGTTGGATTTCTTTCTTTGAATGGAAGAAGTTGCAGCAAAACCCTATAGTCCAAATGATAGGAGAAAGCTCTGAATCTCCTAGGAATAAATGGAAAAGTTTAGATGGTATCCTTGTTGAATCTAATACCACTTTTCCTCCCTTTAACGGGATAATACTTGAAGATAGATCTAAACAAGCCAGAGCTATTCCCCTCTTGTTATCAGAAGAAGCCACCCAATTGTCCGGGATAGATAAGAGAGTCCAATCAGTTTCTGATCAGTTAAATTGGACTAATACTGCATTAAGAGGGATGGCTACTCATATATATGTTACTACTGACTATGCAAAGAAAGAACAAATTATGGATCTTCAAGTATCTACAAATACCATTGACCATTCTGTGGATCAGATCCAAGAAAAAGTCATTAGTGTTAGAGATAAAATGGATTCTGCTTTACTAGAAATCTCTTACAGAGCAAGAGAATCTAATAAAAATCATGAAGAAATTATGGAAGGGTTAGGAAATGCTTTCTCTGCTATGGGAAAATCCTTGACTGAAATCAAAGGAAGAACCAGTCAACCTGATAAACCCATCCCTACATCCTTTATCCTTCCAAGTTCTCACATCTCCATTCTATCCCCTGTATATAAACCTTCTGAGACAGAATCTCTAAAAAAGTTTCCTTTCCATTTTCCTCCTGAAAAATATGAACCAGAGTCTTCAAAGAAAACCTCAGAAGATTTTTATTCTCTGGTTACTATAAAAAATCCTTCTTATGAAAACATTCCAGCCCACTCATCCAGGCCAGCAGCTCCTGATCCTATTGGCAAGGGAATGCTTCCAGAGTCACAGACCTTTGCTGATGACTGGTTCCAAGAGTGGAACATTGACAGTCTGTATATTACTCAAATTAGACAGATGCTTGACGGAATGTATGTTTATTACAAGATCATGTGCATGAAAGGAAAAACTGAAGTAGAAGCATGCAAAAACATTATTCAATGTTTTACTGGAACACTTAGCAAATGGTGGGAAGTTGTTTATTCTCCACTCATGATCACCAAGATGGAAGCTGAAGTATTAAAAGATCAAGAAGGTGATGTGGTCTATCATCCTGACAGGAATGATGTAAATAATATGATTGGAGCTCTTACCACATTAATACTTGAACACTGGTGTGGGACTGAGCATGAGATTTCTTATAAACATGAAATTGTTCTCATGAATATGAAATGCAGAAAAATGTCAGAATATGAACAATTTCATAAAGAATGGACACAGAGAATATTTGAAGTTAAAGATAGCAAAAATCTATTATGGAAACAGGTTTATTTAGCAGCTCCTCCAAGTAAGTTTGTTGAATATATGAAAATGGAAGTTATCTTTAAACTTCCCTATGAACTCTATACTTGGGGAGAGATTTATTCTCTGATAACAAAATCACTGATAGGATTGTGCACTAATATCAAAATCCAGCACTCTGTGTCAAAATCCTCTTATCTCCTTGATCAGAAATCAATCAGTGAACAATATGGACTGTATTCTACAGATCCAGTAAGAAAAAAGAGGAAAAAAGAACTTAAGAGAGAAAAAGGCAGAAAATATGAAGCTAGGTATAAATATTTGCCTAGAAGTCACTACTATAAGACAAAGGACATTAAGCTCAAAATCCACAATCATGAAGCCAAACAAAAGATAAATTGTTGGATCTGAGGCAACAAAGGACATTATGCTCATGACTGTCCTAAAAATGAAGCTTCTAGGAAAACCAAAGGCAAATTTTCTGCACAGAAGGCCAAAGAAGCTAAAGAGAAAAAACAATTGATCTTGAAAAATCATTGTAATAGATGTGGGGCACAGAATCATGATACAAATTCTTGCCCTTATAACCCACACAGACCTAAAGAAGAAGTCCATCTTCTTCACGGAGGGTGTAGTTCTTCATCTGTTAGTACTTCACAGTTTGGCTCCAGTTCAGATGAAGAAATTTTGATAAATCAGTCTTGTAGTTGCAGTAATCCTAATTACTGTACATGTGGTAGCAACAACGACAGTTCTGGTACAGAATTTGAACCAGAAAAAATTGAAAAATTAAAAATCTGCATGTTTCAGGATACAGGAGACCAGGAAGCCCAAATGCTTGCCCAAATTAAGGGACTTCCTGAAGGAGAAATCAAAAATTCTCTCCTTGAAACATTCATCAAAACTGTAAAAGCAAAAAAAAGAGGAAAAGGTTCTGAATTACCCAGGAGGCAACCTTTGTTCCTAGATGCCTCATTTTATAAAAATACAAAGACCGATATAAAGTTTAACAGAGAGCCAAAATTGCAGAATATCTCTGTTACAGACTTAGCAAAAGAAGTCTCTTCTCTCAAAAAGGAAGTTTCTGAAATAAGAGAAAAAATCAGAAAGTTAGAAGGGGATATTGAAATCAGCTATCCAATTGATTCATGGGCAAGACAAGAAATACAAATTATCAAAGAAAGGCTTGATTCAATACCTCCTCCTCTTGAAGATGCTCCATTTGAAATAGAATTTCAGGAGCAAACAACAACTGAAATGCAGGGAATAAAAGGTATGCAGGTTTTACCTATAAAATACCAAAAGTATTATATCAAGATCCAGCTAGAGATTAATCGAGAAATCTTTTCTCTAACTACACTAATAGATACTGGGTCTGATTTGAATTTGCTTCATAAAGATTTAATTCCTACAAAGTATTGGGTTCCTAGTTTTGCATCTGCCACTGGACTAGGAAATATAAACACAGATTTTCAGTATGAAATTCTTAGAGGTACTTTGCTACTAGAAGAATATGGCCTAGGAATGAGATTCCAAATTATGGATCTGCCTATTGACTGCATCTTAGGCTCTCCCTTTCTCTCTGCGGTTGAACCTCATGGTTCTTGTCAGTGTCCCAATGGCAAACCAGGATATTTCATCACCATGCCCAAGATAGGGAATAATTTTGAAAAAAGAATTGAATTCCCTTTTATTTCTGATGTTCATATGCAAATTGCATATTATAAAAGTATGGTGATAGTAGAAGTTTTTGATGATGAAAGAAATATTCATGTTACTCATTTTATGGATGATAATACTACTTGGGATACATTTAAAGATCATTGGAAAGCTTCATGGCAGTTAAGACATCCAGAGAGTATCGAGATAGGATTGCCAGGTTTTTCTAGAAACACTCATATAAATGTGCTTCCTCCTCAACATGAACTTGGGAGAATCCATCAGCCTGCTACTATTCAGTCCAGAGATAAGCTTATTGAGATGGGAGATTTAAGCAGGTTAAGAGGTGTTGATAGACAATTCTATCATCATCCAACTCGGAGCTGGGAAAGAACTCCTGCATATGAGTTCTTTAAGATCAACATAATGATAACTATTGATGAATGGCCAAACAGAAATCCAAATGAAAGAATATTCAACATAGATTATCTACAGTATAAAACTATGTGGTTTAATGTCTGTCTTTGGACAGATAAATATAAGTATTATTTCTGCATGATGAAATTTGCTCACTCTTTCAGAGATTGGACTGAACCAGAATGGTGGCACCAGTTTGGTTTAAATCCTGTCAACATAAATCCAGATGTTACAGAAGTAGGAAGTCTATTTTTATTCCATAACAGAAGTCTGGATACTATCTCTGATTTGTTTTCTGAGGAAGAATACAAGATGTTGTTTATCAGAGAAAAACACCCATGGATAATAAGAACCAAATTTATGCTCCATAATAATGGTTCAAACAATCATGATCCTGAATTGGTTCAAGAAGTATACACTCAGCACTGGGATCCTTACAATTTCCGTCACTTCAGTGACCATCCGTTGGAATGATGGTTTTCCGTGGGTTTACCCATAAACTCCACTATGTAATAATTCATGTCTATATGGCCGACAGTGGTGTCATCCGGGTTCCGTGGATTACCGTAACAATCTCCACTTTGTACATAAAGTTTGATGTGCTGTCATTAGTATTGTCTTATCATTTAGTGGGAATCTTGGAAACTCGAAGCACTTCGTCGACTTTTGGTGCGGTTTGACCCACATTTTCGAGATGCCTTACTGTTTGTCATGTGATGTCCTTACTCCTTTTATGTAATGCGTGTACTCTGGTCGAGGAATCTTGCACGATAACCCCGTCAGATCTACTATTGTATCCACTTTCGGTGATTTGGTCAGGGAATCCTACGTGACAACCCCGACAAATCTTTTATAGTACTCTACTTTCGGTGTGATTTGAAATAAATAAAGATTTCGGTTAGAGATTCCTGCGTGAATACCTCTGCCGAATCCCAAAAGCAGATTTAGTGGTCGACATGTAGGACCATAAGTCTAGTCGGGTTTGATTCTTCATCATGACTGCACCGCCTCAAATTTGTATAAGAAAGGGGTGAGAGATCATTGGAAGGCATGCCTAATTTGAGAGAATATTGAGTCTTAGTGATTCAGTCTTCTAAGCTTCCCTTATGTCCGAAGCTTTGAGTCATTCTGTTTGTAAGTCTAGTGGCCGAAGAGCATCCTGCTCAGAGTCTGTATTCAGTGCCTCAGGCACAATATTTTGTAATACCCGAAAGCTTTTAAAGCTCTGATAATATAAGACTTCCACTTGTTATTAAAATTCTCTGATGCTTGCCTATTATTGTTGTTATACGCGTACATTATGACTCCATTTCATTAGCCTATATTTGCATCTGTTGTTCGTTGGTATGCTTAAGTCTGAGTTGTTCTCCCGGTTGGTAAGGTTGCTGGTATTGTGATAAGTCGGCGTTGGTGGATCAGTGGTAGTAAGTCCCGCTAGGCAAGGAGGTCACTAAGGGCAGTGGTAGCTATGAAAGTTCGCCGAAGGTCACGTATAGGCTTCAAATAGAACTGGTGTGGAAAGCGCTCGATGGAATTGGAGTGGGGAACTTCAGGAAGATAAAGTAAGTAAAGCGGTGCACCTGCTGGTATTCGTTCTGACGGAAGTATCAAAAATCAGAATATCAATGGTGGAGGGAGATTGCGCATAGAAGCAAGTAAGCAAGACAGAAAGCTTCATTCTCTGACAGAGGAGGCCCCTGCTTTACAAATGGATCAAGAAAATGATAAACTGGGATTTGTTTACAAATCCTGAGACTAAAGAATTTGACAGATTAACCACAGAAGATGAAAAAAAAAACTGTCAAAACAATGAAAGGAATATATGTCTGAAGAAAATTGTTGGATTTCTTTCTTTGAATGGAAGAAGTTGCAGCAGAACCCTATAGTCCAAGTGATATGAGAAAGCTCTGAATCTCCTAGGCATAAATGGAAAAGTTTAGATGGTAGCGTTATTGAATCTAATACCACTTTTCCACCCTTTAAGGGGATAATCCTTGAAGATAGCTCTAAACAAGACAAAGCTATTCCCCTCTTGTTATCAGAAGAAGCCACCCAGTTGTCCGTGATAGATAAGAGAGAAAAAGGCAGAAAATGTAAAGCTAGGTATAGATACCTGCCTAGAAGTCACTACTATGAGCCAAAGGACATTAAGCTCAAAATCCACAATCATGAAGCCAAACAAAAGATAAATTGTTGGATCTGTGGCAACAAAGGACATTATGCTCATGATTGTCATGAAAATGAAGCTTCTAGGAAAACCAAAGGCAAATTTTCTGCACAGAAGGCCAAAGAAGTTAAGAGAAAAAATCAGAAAGTTAGAAGGGGATATTGAAATCAGCTATCCAATTGATTCATGGGCAAGACAAGAAATACAAATTATCAAAGAAAGGCTTGATTCAATACCTCCTCCTCTTGAAGATGCTCCATTTGAAACAGAATTTCAGGAGCAAACAACAGCTGAAATGCAGGGAATAAAAGGTATGCAGGTTTTACCTATCAAATACTAGAAGTATTTTATCAAGATCCAGCTAGAGATTAATCAAGAAATCTTTTCTCTAACTGCACTAACAGATACTGGGTCTGATTTGAATTGACTTCATAAAGATCTAATTCCTGCAAAGTATTGGGTTCCTAGTTTTGGATCTGCCACTGGACTAGGAAGTATAAACACACATTTCCAGTATGAAATTCCTAGAGGTACTTTGCTATTAGAAGAATATGGCCTAGGAATGAGATTCCAAATTATGGATCTGCCTATTGATTACATCTTAGGCTCTCCCTTTCTCTCTGCAGTTGAACCTGATGGTTCTTGTCAGTGTCCCAATGGCAAACCAGGATATTTCATAACCATGCCCAAGATAGGGAATAATTTTGAAAAAAGAATTGAATTCCCTTTTATTTCTGATGTTCATATGCAAATTACATATTATAAAAGTATGGTGATAGTAGAAGTTTTTGATGATGAAAGAAATACTCCTGTTACTCATTTTGTGGATGATAATACTGCTTGGTTTACATTTAAAGATCATTGGAAACCTTCATGGCAATTAAGACATTCAGAGAGTATTGAGATAGGATTGCCAGGTTTCTCTAGAAATACTCATATAAATGTGCTTCCTCCTCAACATGAACTTGGGAGAATCCATCAGCCTGCTACTGTTCAGTCCAGAGATAAGCTTATTGAGATGGGAGATTTAAGCAGGTTAAGAGTTGTTGATAGATAATTCTATCATCATCAAACTCAAAGCTGGGAAAGAACTCCTGCATATGAGTTCTTTCAGATCAACAGAATGAGAACTATTGATGAATGGCCAAACAGAAATCCAAATGAAAAAATATTCAGCATAGATTATCTGCAGTATAAAACTATGTGGTTTAATGTCTGTCTTTGGACAGATAAATATAAGTATTATTACTGCATGATGAAATTTGCTCACTCTTTCAGAGATTGGCCTGAACCAGAATGGTTAATGGAATGGTGGCACCAGTTTGGTTTAAATCCTGTCAACATAAATCCAGATGTTACAGAAGTAGGAAGAATGTTTTTATTCCATAACAAAAGTCTGGATACTATCTCTGATTTGTTCTCTGAGGAAGAATACAAGATGTTGTTTATCAGAGAAAAACACCCATGGATAATAAGAACCAAATTTCTGCTCCATAATAATGGTTCAAACAATCATGATCCTGAATTGGTTTGAGAAGTATACACTCAGCACTGGGATCCTTACAATTTCCGTCACTTCAGTGACCATCCGTTGGAATGATGGTTTTCCGTGGGTTTACCCATAAGCTCCACTATGTAATAATTCATGTCTAGATGGCCGACAGTGGTGTCATCCGGGTTCCGTGGATTACCGTAACAATCTCCACTTTGTACATAAAGTTTGATGTGTTGTCATTAGTATTGTCTTATCATTTAGTGGGAATCTTGGAAACTCGGAGCACTTCTCCGACTTTTGGTTTGGTTTGACCCACATTTCCGAGATGCCTTAATGTTTGTCATGTGATGTCCTTACTCCTTTTATGTAATGCGTGTACTCTGGTCGGGGAATCTTGCACAATAACCCCGTCAGATCTACTATTGTATCCACTTTCGGTGATTTGGTCAGGGAATCCTACGTGACAACCCTGAAAAATCTTTTATAGTACTCTACTTTCGGTGTGATTTGAAATAAATAAAGATTTCGGTCAGAGATTCCTGCGTGAATACCTATGTCGAATCCCAAAAGAAGATTTAGTGGTCGACATGTAGGACCATAAGTCTAGTCGGGTTTGATGCTTCATCGTGACTCCACCGTCTCAAATTTGTATAAGAAAGGGGTGAGAGCTCATTGGAAGGCATGCCTCATTTGTGAGAATATTGAGTCTTAGTGAGTCAGTCTTCTAAGATTCCCTTATGTCAGAAGCTTTGAGTCATTCTGTCTATAAGTCTAATGAGCGAAGAGCATCCTTCTCAGAGTCTGTATTTAGTGCCTCAGGCACAATATTTTGTAATAACCGAAAGATTTTAAAGCTCTGATAATATAAGACTTCCGCTTTTTATTAAATTTTTTTGATGCTTGCCTATAATTGTTGTTATACGCGCACATTATGACTCCATTTCATTAGCCTGTATTTGCATCCGTTGTTCGCTGGTATTCTTAAGTCTGAGTTGTTCTCCCGGTTGGTAAGGTTGCTGGTATTGTGATAATTTGGCGTCGATGGATCAGTGGTAGTAAGTCCCGCTAGGCAAGGAGGTTGCTAAGGGCAGTGGTAGCTGTGAAAGTTCGTCGAAGGTCACGTATAGGCTTCAAATAGAACTGGTGTGGAAAGCGCTCGATGGACTTCGAGTGGGGAACTTCAGGAAGATAAAGTAAGTAAAGTGGTGCACCCGTCAGTATTCATTCTAACGGAAGTAGCAGAAATCAGAAGATCAATGGTGGAGGGAGATTGTGCATAGAAGCAAGCAAGCAAGACAACAAGCTTCATTCTCTGACAGAGGAGGCCCCTGCTTTATAAATGGATCAATAAAATGATAAACTTGGATTTGTTTACAAATCGTGAGACTAAATATTTTGACAGATTAACCACAGAAGATGAAAAACAAAAACTATCAAAACAATGGAAGGAATATATGTCTGAAGAAAATTGTTGGATTTCTTTCATTGAATGGAAGAAGTTGAGGTAGAACCCTATAGTCCAAGTGATAGGAGAAAGCTCTGAATCTCCTAGGCATAAATGGAAAAGTTTAGATGGTAGCCTTGTTCAATCTAATACCACTTTTCCTCCCTTTAAGGGGATAATCCTTGAAGATAGCTCTAAACAAGCCAGAGCTATTCCCCTCTTGTTATCAGAAGAAGCCACCTAGTTGTCCGGGATAGATAAGAGAGAAAAAGGCAGAAAATATAAAGCTAGGTATAAATACATGCCTAGAAGTCACTACTATGAGCCAAAGGACATTAAGCTCAAAAGCCACAATCATGAAGCCAAACAAAAGATAAATTGTTGGATATTTGGAAACAAAGGACATTATGCTCATGATTTTCCTGAAAATGAAGCTTCTAGGAAAACCAAAGGCAAATTTTCTGCACAGAAGGTCAAAGAAGTTAAGAGAAAAAATCAGAAAGTTAGAAGGGGATATTGAAATCAGCTATCCAATTGATTCATGGGCAAGACAAGAAATACAAATTATCAAAGAAAGGCTTGATTCAATACCTCATCCTCTTGAAGATGCTCTATTTGAAACAGAATTTCAGGAGCAAACAACAGCTGAAATGTAGGGAATAAAAGTTATGCAGGTTTTACCTATCAAATACCAGAAGTATTATATCAAGATCCAGCTAGAGATTAATCGAGAAATATTTTCTCTAACTTCACTAATAGATACTGGGTCTGATTTGAATTTGCTTCATAAAGATCTAATTCCTGCAAAGTATTGGGTTCCTAGTTTTGGATCTGCCACTGGACTAGGAAATATAAACACAGATTTCCAATATGAAATTCCTAGAGGTACTTTCTTATTAGAAGAATATGACCTAGGAATGAGATTCCAAATTATGGATCTGCCTATTGACTGCATATTAGGATCTCCCTTTCTCTCTGCAGTTGAACCTCATGGTTCTTGTCAGTGTCCCAATGGCAAACCATGATATTTCATCACCATGCCCAAGATAGGGAATAATTTTGAAAAAAGAATTGAATTCCCTTTTATTTCTGATGTTCATATGAAAATTGCATATTATAAAAGTATGGTGATATTAGAAGTTTTTGATGATGAAAGAAATACTCTTGTTACTCATTTTATGGATGATAATACTGCTTGGGATACATTTAAAGATCATTGGAAACCTTCATGGCAGTTAAGACATTCAGAGAGTATTGAGATAGGATTGCCAGGTTTCTCTAGAAATACTCATATAAATGTGCTTCCTCCTCAACATGAACTTGAGAGAATCCATCAGCCTGCTACTGTTCAGTCTAGAGATAAGATTATTGAGATGGGAGATTTAAGCATGTTAAGAGTTGTTGACAGACAATTCTATCATCATCCAACTCGGAGCTGGGAAAGAACTCCTGCATATGAGTTCTTTCAGATCAACAGAATGAGAAATATTGATGAATGGCCAAATAGAAATCCAAATGAAAAAATATTCAACATAGATTATCTGTAGTATAAAACGATGTGGTTTAATGTCTGTCTTTGGACAGATAAATATAAGTATTATTACTCCGACTTTTGGTGCGGTTTGACTCACATTTCCAAGATGCCTTACTGTTTGTCATGTGATGTCCTTACTCCTTTTATGTAATGCATGTACTCTGGTCGGGGAATCTTGCATGATAACCCCGTCAGATCTACTATTGTATCCACTTTCAGTGATTTGGTCAGGGAATCCTACGTGACAACCCCGACAAATCTTTTATAGTACTCTACTTTCGGTGTGATTTGAAATAAATAAAGATTTCGGTCAGAGATTCCTGCGTGAATACCTCTGCCGAATCCTAAAAGCAGATTTAGTGGTCGACATGTAGGACCATAATTCTAGTCGGGTTTGATGCTTCATCATGACTTCATCGACTCAAATTTGTATAAGAAAGGGGTGAGAGCTCATTCGAAGGCATGCCTAATTGGTGAGAATCTTGAGTCTTAGTGAGTCAGTCTTCTAAGCTTCCCTTCTGTCCGAAGCTTTGGGTAATTCTGTCTGTAAGTCTAGTGAGCGAAGAGCATCCTACTCAGAGTCTGTATTCAGTGCCTCAGGCACAATATTTTGTAATACCCGAAAGATTTTAAAGCTCTGATAATATAAGACTTCCACCTGTTATTAAAATTCTCTGATGCTTGCCTATTATTGCTGCTATATGTGCACATTATGACTCCATTTCATTAGCCTGTATTTGCATCCGTTGTTTGTTGTTATGCTTAAGTCTGAGTTGTTCTCCCGGTTGGTTAGGTTGTTGGTATTGTGATAAGTCGGTGTCGGTGGATCAGTGGTAGTAAGTCCCACTAGGAAAGGAGGCCTCTAAGGGCAGTGGTAGCTGTGAAAGTTCGCCGAAGGTCACGTATAGGCTTCAAATAGAACTGGTGTGGAAAGCGCTCGATGGACTTCGAGTGGGGAGCTTCAGGAAGATAAAGTAAGTAAAGCGGTGCACCCGCCGGTATCCGTTCTGACATAAGTAGCAGAAATCAGAAGATCAATGGTGGAGTGAGATTGCGCATAGAAGCAAGCAAGCAAGACAACAAGCTTCATTCTCTGATAGAGGAGGCCCCTACTTTACAAATGGTATCAGAGCCATGCACTCATTTTCACCCCGGGTATGATAACAGACTCATTCTGATCTGTTAAATCTATTTTCTCTTTTGTTTATAAAAACGTCTTTCTGTGTTTTCCGAATCCAGAACTTGTATTTTGAGATTATTAGTCTTTTCCTGAGAAGTCATCCAGGAGCCTGTCTAATCTTCTTGTTATAATAAGACACAAGAGTAAACGCCCTGCTTTTCTATGCAAAGATAATAAGATCCTAATACTACTATGGATTCTTCTGTCTGTTTTCAAACTGTAAATAATACTGTAGATTCATCTGTATCTACTTCAGAACTACCTTCCTGTTTTATGATCCATTACATGCCCTCTGTTGAGACTTTAGATCCTCGAATAAGAGAAATTTACAAGGGTATGAGACCTCCTGGTACTCCTAGATATGGCTTAGGATATACGGAACAATGTGACACAGTCATTCCTGACTGTAGATTTTCAAACCCTTTGCCTGCAAATATAAAAAGACCATCTGTAGATGAAATACTTAAATTTCATACAGTAATGAAAGGATGCCAGAAAGGATCTATTCCTGATGAATGGATCAAGAAAATGATAAATTGGGATTTGTTTACAAATCCCGAGACTAAATATTTTGACAGATTAACCACAGAAGATGAAAAACAAAAACTGTCAAAACAATGGAAGGAATATATGTCTGAATAAAATTGTTGGATTTCTTTCTTTGAATGGAAGAAGTTGCAGCAAAACCCTATAGTCCAAATGATAGGAGAAAGCTTTGAATCTCCTAGGCATAAATGGAAAAGTTTAGATGGTAGCATTGTTGAATCTAATACCACTTTTCCTCCCTTTAAGGGGATAATCCTTGAAGATAGCTCTAAACAAGCCAGAGATATTCCCCTCTTGTTATCAGAAGAAGCCACCCAGTTGTCTGGGATAGATAAGAGAGTCCAATCAGTTTCTGATCAGTTAAATTGGACTAATATTGCATTAAGAGGGATGGCTACTCATATATATGTTACTAATGACTATGCAAAGAAAGAACAAATTATGGATATTCAAGTATCTACAAATACCATTGTCCATTCTGTGGATCAGATCCAAGAAAAAGTCATTAGTGTTAAAGATAAAATGGATTCCGCTTTATTAGAAATCTCTTACAGAGAAAGAGAATCTAATAAAAATCATGAAGAAATTATGGAAGGGTTAGGAAATKCTTTCTCTGCTATGGGAAAATCCTTGACTGAAATCAAAGGAAGAACYAGTCAACCTGATAAACCCATCCMTACATCCTTTATCCTTCCAAGTTCTCACATCTCCATTYTGTCCCCTGTATATAAACCTTYTGAGACAGAATCTGTAAAAAAGTTTCCTTTCCATTTTCCTCCTGAAAAAGATGAACYAGAGTCTTCAAAGAAAACCTCAGAAGATTTTTAYTCTCTRGTTACTATMAAAAWTCCTTCTTATGAAAACATTCCAKCCCAYTCATCCGRGCCAGCAGCTCYTGATCTTGTTGGCAAGGGAAAGCTTCCAGAGTCACAGACCTTTGCCGATGACTGGTTCCAAGAGTGGAACATTGACAGTCTGTCTATTGCTCAAATTAGACAGATGCTTGACATAATGTATGTTTCTTAGAAGATCATGTGCATGAAAGGAAAAAGTGAAGTAGAAGCATGCAAAACCATTATTCAATGTTTTACTGGAACACTTAGCAAATGGTGGGAAGTTGTGTCTTCTCCACTCATGATCACCAAGATGGAAGCTGAAGTATTAAAAGATGAAGAAGGTGATGTGGTCTATCATCCTGATGGGAATGATGTAAATAATATGATTGGAGCTCTTACCACATTAATACTTGAACACTGGTGTGGGACTGAGCATGAGATTTCTGATAAACATGAAATTGTTCTCATGAATATGAAATGCAGAAACATGTCAAAATATGAACAATTTCATAAAGAATGGACACATAGAATCTTTGAAGTTAAAGATAGCAAAAATCTGTTATGGAAATAGGTTTATTTAGCAGCTCTTCCAAGTAAGTTTGTTGAATATCTGAAAATGGAAGATATCTTTAAACTTCCCTATGAACTCTATACTTGGGGAGAGATTTATTCTCTGATAACAAAATCACTGATAGGATTGTGCACTAATATGAAAATCCAGCACTCTGTGTCAAAATCCTCTTATCTCCCTGATTAGAAATCAATCTGTGAACAATATGGACTGTATTCTACAGATCCAGTAAGAAAAAAGAGAAAAAAAGAAGTTAAAAGAGAAAAGGCAGAAAATATAAACCTAGGTATAAATATCTGCCCAGAAGTCACTACTATGAGCCAAAGGACATTAAGCTCAAAAGACACAATCACGAAGCCAAACAAAAGATAAATTGTTGGATTTGTGGAAACAAAGGACATTATGCTCATGACTGTCCTAAAAATGAACCTTCTAGGAAAACCAAAGGCAAATTTTCTGCACAGAAGGCCAAAGAAGCTCAAGAGAAAAAACAATTGATCTTGAAAAATCATTGTAATAGATGTGGGGCACAGAATCATGATACAAATTCTTTCCCTTATAACCCACATAGACCTAAAGAAGAAGTCCATCTTCTTCACGAAGGGTGTGGTTCTTCATCTGTCAGTACTTCACAGTTTGGCTCCAGTTCAGATGAAGAAATTTTGATAAATTAGTCTTGTAATTGCAATAATCCTAATTATTGTACATGTGGTAGCAGCGATAGTTCTGGTTCAGAATTCGAACCAAAAAAAATTGAAAAATTAAAAATCTGCATGTTTCAGGATACGGGAGACCAGGAAGCCCAAATGCTTGCCCAAATTAAGGGACATCTTGAAGGAGAAATGAAAAATTCTCTCCTTGAAACATTCATCAAAACTGTAAAAGAAGAACAAAGAGGAAAAGGTTCTGAATTACCCAGGAGGAAACCTTTGTTCTTAGATGCCTCATTTGATAAAAATACAAAGACCTATATAAAGTTTAACAAAGAGACAAATGGTAGAATATCTCTATTACAGACTTAGCAAAATAATTTTTTTCTCTCAGAAAGGAAGTTTCTGAAATAAGAGAAAAAATCATAAAGTTAGAAGGGGAGATTGAAATCAGCTATCCAATTGATTCATGGGAAAGACAAGAAATACAAATTATCAAAGAAAGGATTGATTCAATACCTCCTCCTCTTGAAGAAGCTCCATTTGAAACAGAATTTCAGGAGCAAATAACAACGGAAATGCAGGGAATAAAAGGTATGAAGGTTTTACCTATCAAATACCAGAAGTATTATATCAAGATCCAGCTAGAGATTAATCGCGAAATCTTTTCTCTAACTTCACTAATAGATACTGGGTCTGATTTGAATTTTCTTCATAAAGATCTAATTCCTACAAAGTACTGGGTTCCTAGTTTTGGATCTGCCACTGGACTAGGAAATATAAACACAGATTTTCAGTATGAAATTCCTAGAGGTACTTTGCTATTAGAAGAATATGGCCTAGGAATGAGATTCCAAATTATGGATCTCTCTATTGACTGCATCTTAGGCTCTCCTTTTCTCTTTGCAGTTGAACCTCATGGTTCTTGTCAGTTTCCCAATGGCAAACCAGGATATTTCATCATCATGCCCAAGATAGGGAATAATTTTTAAAAAAGAATTGATTTCCCTTTTATTTCTGATGTTCATATGCAAATTGCATATTATAAAAGTATGGTGATAATAGAAGTTTTTGATGATGAAAGAAATACTCTTGTTACTCATTTTATGGATGATAATACTGCTTGGGATACATTTAAAGATCATTGGAAACCTTCATGGCAGTTAAGACATTCAGAGAGTATTGAGATAGGATTGTCAGGTTTTTCTAGAAACACTCATATAAATGTGCTTCCTCCTCAACATGAACTTGGGAGAATCCATCAGCCTGCTACTGTTCAGTCCAGAAATAAGCTTATTGAGATGGGAGATTTAACTAGCTTAAGAGATGTTGATAGACAATTCTATCATCATCCAACTCAGAGCTGGGAAAGAACTCCTGCATATGAGTTCTTTCAGATCAACAGAATGAGAACTACTGATGAATGGACAAACAAAAATCCAAATGAAATAATATTCAACATAGATTATCTTCAGTATAAAACCATGTGGTTTAATGTCTGTCTTTGGACAGATAAATATAAGTATTATTACTGCATGATGAAATTTGCTCACTCTTTCAGAGATTGGCCTGAACCAGAATGGTTAATGGAATGGTGGCACCAGTTTGGTTTAAATCCTGTCAACATAAATCCAGATGTTACAGAAGTAGGAAGAATGTTTTTATTCCATAACAGAAGTCTGGATACTATCTCTGATTTGTTCTCTGAGGAAGAATACAAGATGCTGTTTATCAGAGAAAAACACCCATGGATAATAGGAACCAAATTTCTGCTCCATAATAATGGTTCAAACAATCATGATCCTGAATTTGTCCAAGAAGTATACACTCAGCACTGGGATCCTTACAATTTCCGTCACTTCAGTGACCATCCGTTGGAATGATGGTTTTCCGTGGGTTTACCCATAAACTCCACTATGTAATAATTCATGTCTAGATGGCCGACAGTGGTGTCATCCGGGTTCCGTGGATTACCGTAGCAATATCCACTTTGTACATAAATTTTGATGTGTTGTCATTAGTATTGTCTTATCAGTTAGTGGGAATCTTGGAAACTCGGAGCACTTCTCCGACTTTTGGTGCAGTTTGACCCACATTTCCGAGATGCCTTACTGTTTGTCATGTGATGTCCTTACTCCTTTTAAGTAATGCGCATACTCTGGTCGGGGAATATTGCACGATAACCCCGTCAGATCTACTATTGTATCCACTTTCGGTGATTTGGTCAGGGAATCCTACGTGACAACCCGGACAAATTTTTTATAGCACTCTACTTTCGATGTGATTTGAAATAAATAAATATTTCGGTCAGAGATTCCTGCGTGAATATCTCTGTCGAATCCTGAAAGCAGATTTAGTGGTCGACATGTAGGACCATAAGTCTACTCGGGTTTGATGCTTCATCATGACTCCATCGCCTCAAATTTGTATAAGAAGAGGGTGAGAGCTCATTCGAAGGCATGCCCCAATTTGTGAGAATCTTGAGTCTTAGTGAGTCAGTCTTCTAAGCTTCCCTTTTGTCCGAAGATTTGAGTCATTCTGTCTGTAAGTCTAGTGAGTGAAGAGCATCCTGCTCAGAGTCTGTATTCAGTCCCTCAGGCACAATATTTTGTAATACCCGAAAGATTTTAAAGCTCTGATAATATAAGACTTATGCCTGTTATTAAAAATTCTCTGATGCTTGCCTATTATTGTTGTTATATGCACACATTATGACTCAATTTCATTAGCCTGTATTTGTATCCGTTGTTCGTTGTTATGATTAAGTCTGAGTTGTTCTCCCGGTTGGTAAGGTTGCTGGTATTGTGATAATTCGGCGTCGGTGTATCAGTGGTAGTAAGTCCCACTAGGAAAGGAGGCCGCTAAGGGCATTGGTAGCTGTGAAAGTTCGTCGAAGGTCACGTATAGGCTTCAAATAGAACTGGTGTGGAAAGCGCTCGATGGACTTCGAGTGGGGAACTTCAGGAAGATAATGTAAGTAAAGCAGTGCGCCCGCCGGTATTCGTTCTGATGAAAGTAGCAGAAATCAGAAGATCAATGGTGGAGGGAGATTGCACATAGAAGCAAGCAAGCAAGATAGCAAGCTTCATTCTATGACAGAGGAGGCCCCTGCGGATTTAAACCAAACTGGTGCCACCATTCCATTAACCATTCTGGTTCAGGCCAATCTCTGAAAGAGTGAGAAATTTCATCATGCAGTAATAATACTTATATTTATCTGTCCAAAGACAGAAATTAAACCACATAGTTTTATACTGCAGATAATCTATGTTGAATATTCTTTCATTTGGATTTCTGTTTGGCCATTCATCAATAGTTCTCATTCTGTTGATCTGAAAGAACTCATATGCAGGAGTTCTTTCCCAGCTT
The DNA here is from genome assembly GCA_009831015.1 of Picea engelmannii. Lineage (NCBI taxonomy): Eukaryota > Viridiplantae > Streptophyta > Pinopsida > Pinales > Pinaceae > Picea > Picea engelmannii. The sequence continues at coordinate 84,546 of ML822411.1, forward strand.
CAAGTTGGATGATGATAGAATTTTCTATCAACACCTCTTAACCTGCTTAAATCTCCCATCTCAATAAGCTTATCTCTGGACTGAACAGTAGCAGGCTGATGGATTCTCCCAAGTTCATGTTGAGGAGGAAGCACATTTTAATGAGTGTTTCTAGAAAAACCTGGAAATCCTATCTCAATACTCTCTAAATGTCTTAACTACCATGAAGGTTTCCAATGATCTTTAAATGTATCCCAAGCAGTATTATCATCCATAAAATGAGTAACAGGAGTATTTCTTTCATCATAAAAAACTTCTACTATCACCATACTTTTATAATATGAAATTTGCATATGAACATCAGAAATAAAAGGGAATTCAATTATTTTTTCAAAATTATTCCCTATCTTTGGCATGGTGATGAAATATCCTGGTTTGCAATTGGGACACTGACAAGAACCATGAGGTTCAACTGCAGAGAGAAAGGGAGAGCCTAAGATGCAGTCAATAGGCAGATCCATAATTTGGAATCTCATTCCTAGGCCATATTCTTCTAATAGCAAAGTACCTCTAGGAATTTCATACTGAAAATGTGTGTTTATATTTCCTATTCCAGTGGCAGATCCAAAACTAGGAACCCAATACTATGCAGGAATTAAATATTTATGAAGCAAATTCAAATCAGACCCAGTATCTATTAGTGCAGTTAGAGAAAAGATTTCTTGATTAATCTCTAGCTGGATCTTGATATAATACTTCTGGTATTTGATAGGTAAAACCTGCATACCTTTTATTCCCTGCATTCTAGCTGTTGTTTGCTCCTGAAATTCTGTTTCAAATGGAGCATCTTCAAGAGGAGGAGGTATTGAATAAAGCCTTTCTTTGATAATTTGTATTTCTTGTCTTGCCCATGAATCAATTGGATAGCTGATTTCAATATCCCCTTCTAACTTTCTGATTTTTTTCTCTTATTTCAGAAACTTCCTTTCTGAGAGAAGAGACTTCTTTTGCTAAGTCTGTAACAGAGATATTCTGCAATTTTGGCTCTCTGTTAAACTTTATATCGGTCTTTGTATTTTTATCAAATGAGGCATCTAAGAACAAAGGTTGCCTCCTGGGTAATTCAGAACCTTTTCCTCTTTGTTCTGCTTTTACAGTTTTGATGAATGTTTCAAGGAGAGAATTTTTCATTTCTCCTTCAGGAAGTCCCTTAATTTGGGCAAGCATTTGGGCTTCCTGGTCTCCTGTATCCTGAAACATGCAGATTTTTAATTTTTCAAATTTTTCTGGTTCGAATTCTGAACCAGAACTGTCGCTGCTGCTACCGCATGTACGGTAATTAGGATTACTGCAACTACAAGACTGATTTATGAAAATTTCTTCATCTGAACTGGAGCCAAACTGTGAAGTACCGACAGATGAAGAACAACACCCTTCGTGAAGAAGATGGACTTCTTCTTTAGGTCTGTGTGGGTTATAAGGGCAAGAATTTGTATCATGATTCTGTGCCCCACATCTATTACAATGATTTTTCAAGATCAATTGTTTTTTCTCTTGAGCTTCTTTGGCCTTCTGTGCAGAAAATTTGCCTTTGGTTTTCCTAGAAGCTTCATTTTTAGGACAGTCATGAGCATAATGTCCTTTGTTGCCACAGATCCAACAATTTATCTTTTGTTTGGCTTCATGATTGTGGCTTTTGAGCTTAATGTCCTTTGGCTCATAGTAGTGACTTCTAGGCAGATATTTATACCTAGCTTTATATTTTCTGCCTTTTTCTCTCTTAACTTCTTTTTTCCTCTTTTTTCTTACTGGATCTGTAGAATAGAGTCCATATTGTTCACAGATTGATTTCTGATCAGGGAGATAAGAGGATTTTGACACAGAGTGCTGGATTTTCATATTAGTGCACAATCCTATCAGTGATTTTGTTATCAGAGAATAAATCTCTCCCCAAGTATAGAGTTCATAGGGAAGTTTAAATATATCTTCCATTTTCATATATTCAACAAACTTACTTGGAAGAGCTGCTAAATAAACCTGTTTCCATAACATATTTTTTCTATCTTTAACTTCAAAGATTCTCTGTGTCCATTCTTTATGAAATTGTTCATATTCTGACATTTTTCTGCATTTCATATTCATGAGAACAATTTCATGTTTATGAGAAATCTCAGGCTCAGTCCCACACCAATGTTCAAGTATTAATGTGGTAAGAGCTCCGATCATATTATTTACAGCATTCCCGTCAGGATGATAGACCACATCACCTTCTTCATCTTTTAATACTTCATCTTCCATCTTGGTGATCATGAGTGGAGAAGACACAACTTCCTGCCATTTGCTAAGTGTTCTAGTAAAACATTGAATAATGGTTTTGCATGCTTCAACTTGAATTTTTCCTTTCATGCACATGATCTTGTAAGAAACATACATTATGACAAGCATCTGTCTAATTTGAGCAATAGACAGACTGTCAATGTTCCACTCTTGGAACCAGTCATCAACAAAGGTCTGTGACTCTAGAATCTTTCCCTTGCCAACAAGATCAGGAGCTGCTGGCCCGGATGAGTGGGCTAGAATGTTTTCATAAGAAGGATTTTTGATAGTAACCAGAGAATAAAAAAATTCTGAGGTTTTCTTTGAAGACTCTGGTTCATCTTTTTCAGGAGGAAAATGGAAAGGAAACTTTTTTACAGATTTTGTCTCAGAAGGTTTATATACAGGGGACAGAATGGAGATGTGAGAACTTGGAAGGATAAAGGATGTAGGGATGGGTTTATCAGGTTGACTGGTTATTCCTTTGATTTCAGTCAAGGATTTTCCCATAGCAGAGAAAGCATTTCCTAACCCTTCCATAATTTCTTCATGATTTTTATTAGATTCTCTTGCTCTGTAAGAGATTTCTAATAAAGAAGAATCCATTTTATCTCTAACAGTAATGACTTTTTCTTGGATCTGATCCACATAATGGACAATGTTATTTGTAGATACTTGAAGATCCATAATTTGTTCTTTCTTTGCAAAGTAATTAGTAACATATATATGAGTAGCCATCCCTCTTAGTGCAATATTAGTCCAATTTAACTGATCAGAAATTGATTGGACTCTCTTATCTATCCCGGACAACTGGGTGGCTTCTTCTGACAACAAGAGGGGAATAGCTCTGGCTTGTTTAGAGGTATCTTCATGGATTATCCCCTTAAAGGGAGGAAAAGTGGTATTAGATTCAACAAGTCTACCATCTAAACTTTTCCATTTATGTCTAGGAGATTCAGAGCTTTCTCCTATCATTTGGACTATAGGGTTCTGCTGCAACTTCTTCCATTCAAAGAAAGAAATCCAACAATTTTCTTCAGAGATATATTCCTTCCATTGTTTTGACAGTTTTTTTTTTCCATCTTCTGTGGTTAATCTGTCAAAATATTTAGTCTCAGGATTTGTAAACAAATCCCAGTTTATCATTTTCTTGATCCATTCATCAGGAATAGATCCTTTCTGGCATCCTTTCATTACTGTATGAAATTTAAGTATTTCATCTACAAATGGTCTTTTTATATTTGCAGGCAAAGGGTTTGAAAATCTACAGTCAGGAATGACTATGTCACATTGTTCCATATATCCTAAGCCATATCTAGGAGTACCAGGAGGTCTCATACCCTTGTAAATTTCTCTTATTCGAGGATCTAAAGTCTCAACAGAGGGCATGTAATGGATCATAAAACAGGAAGGTGTTTCTATAGTAGATACAGATGACTCTACAATATTATTTACAGATCGAAAACAGACAGAAGAATCCATAGTAGTATTATGATCTTGTTATCTTTGCACATAAAAGCAGGGCATTTAGTCTTGTGTCTTCTTATAACAAGAAGATTAGACATGCTCCTGGCCGACTGCTCAGGCAAAGACCAATAATCTCAAAATACAAGTTCTGGATTCGGAAAACACAGAAATATTTTTTTATAAACAAAAGAGCGAATAGCTTTAACAGATCAGAATGAGTCTGTTATCATACCTAGGGCAAAAATGAGTGCATGGCTCTGATACCATTTGTAAAGCAGGGGCCTCATCTGTCAGAGAATGAAGCTTGCTGTCTTTCTTGCTTGCTTCTATGCGCATTCTCCCTCCACCATTGATCTTCTGATTTCTGCTACTTTCGTCAGAACGAATACCGGCGGGTGCACCGCTTTACTTACTTTATCTTCCTGAAGTTCCCCACTCGAAGTCCATCGAGCGCTTTCCACACCAATTCTATTTGAAGCCTATATGTGACCTTCGGCGAACTTTCACAGCTACCACTGCCCTTAGAGGCCTCCTTGCCTAGCGGGACTTACTACCACTGATCCACCGACGCCGACTTATCACAATACCAGCAACCTTACCAACCGGGAGAACAACTCAAACTTAAGCATACCAATGAACAATGGATGCAAATACAGGCTAATGAAATGGAGTCATAATGTGCACATATAACAACAATAATAGGCAAGCATCAGAGAATTTTAATAACAGGCGGAAGTCTTATATTATCAGAGCTTTAAAATCTTTCGGGTATTACAAAATATTGTGCCTGAGGCACTGAATACAGACTCTGACCAGGATGCTCTTCGCTCACTAGACTTACAGACAGAATGACCCAAAGCTTCAGACAAAAGGGAAGCTTAGAAGACTGACTCACTAAGACTCAAGATTCTCACAAATTGGGCATGCCTTCCAATGAGCTCTCACCCCTTTCTTATACAAATTTGAGGCGGTGGAGTCATGATGAAGCATCAAACCCGACTAGACTTATGGTCCTACATGTCGACCACTAAATCTTCTTTTGGGATTCGGCAGAGGTATTCATGCAGGAATCTCTGACCGAAATCTTTATTTATTTCAAATCACACCGAAAGTAGAGTACTATAAAATATTTGTCGGGGTTGTCACGTATGATTCCCTGACCAAATCACCGAAAGTGGATACAATAGTAGATCTGACGTGGTTATCGTGCAAGATTCCCTGACCAGAGTACACGCATTACATAAAAGGAGTAAGGACATCACATGAAAAACAGTAAGGCATCTCGGAAATGTGGGTCAAACCGCACCAAAAGTCGGAGAAGTGCTCCGAGTTTCCAAGATTCCCACTAACTGATAAGACAATACTAATGACAACACATCAAACTTTATGTACAAAGTGGAGATTGTTACGGTAATCTACGGAACCCGGATGACACCACTGTCGGCCATCTAGACATGAATTATTACATAGTGGAGTTTATGGGTAAACCCACGGAAAACCATCATTCCAACGGATGGTCACTGAAGTGACGGAAATTGTAAGGATCCCAATGCTATACATCTTGAACCAATTCATGATCATGATTGTTTGAACCATTATTATGGAGCAGAAATTTGGTTTTTATTATCCATGGGTGTTTTTCTCTGATAAACAGCATCTTGTATTCTTCCTCAGAGAACAAATCAGAGATAGTATTTAGCGAAGAACTATGGATTTATGGACCCAGCGACAAAGAGTATTTTAGGCTCTTAAAATATACATTATCATGCGAGCTGTTGGGAACACGTATTCAACCTTTTATTTATGGTTATATGTATGCTTGATGCCATAGGTCTTGAGTTGGCATTATCATGCGAGCTATTGGCTCCGGTACTCAACCTTTTCTTTATGGTTATATGTATTCTTCACGCCAAAGGTCTTGAGTTGAAGTTTATTTTTATTTGAAGTTATGGGAAGAAGCGGTATAATGTGCTTGATACATCATCAAATATTATTCCACAAGAGCTGTGAAAGGGCCAACACCAGAAAGAATCACTAAGAGACATACTACGGATATATGCCTAAGCATACTCATGACAATTTACATGCATGATTCTTGACGGGCCCCTCATGACCATTTACATGTTCTTTCTTGGCAAATTCCAAATGGAAAATGCTAAAGGACAGATGCCTTGCTTTCACACTAAATAGTTTCTCGGTTTGAGCGTCGATGTTGTCACTTGACAAATATCCGTCCACGAACTATATATATTTTCCTAGTGGCGACAATGATGATAAATTGTGGAGCAAAGAGAAATGCAGAGAGAAAAGAATAGTATATTCAAATGTATGAAGAAGTACAGAACTCAGAAGATCACTCTTACAATGTAAGATGGTTGAGCTATATATGCTCAAGCCAGACAAAAATAGAAAGTACAATTGTCCAGTACAGCGGGCAGTGTACGGTCATACTGTTGAGGGTACAATATATTTAACACTCCCTCTTAGACTCAACAGTTGCAATCAGCAGCACTGACTATGCCTAAGTGCTGTCTCTGGAAGTCAAAAACTGACTTTCCTAGTGGCTTGGTGAAAAT
>ML822412.1:53639-73821 GCA_009831015.1 Picea engelmannii
TATTATTATTATTATTATTATTATTATTATTATTATTATATATATATATATATATATATTTCTTTTTATTTTAAATAAAAACATAAAATTTTACCACTAGTATAATTTAGACCTAGACTTTATTTTCCTAGGTTGGGCAACATTTTATTAGGGGAAAAGTTTTAAATCTTCCTTCACACTTTATTTGTCCTAAAGCCATCTAGGTTTATCCAAGTATTAAATAACCATGCAGCGTGCCCTTCAGGACGCACTAGGTGCTCCAAGGGTGCCACTCGCCTCTTTCTGTTTCTCTTGTGTGACGTGCCCTTCAGGACGCACCACATGCTCCAAGGGTGCCACTCGCCTATTTCCATTTTTATTGCACGACATGCCCTTCAGGATGCACCATGTGCTCCAAGGGTGTCACTCACCTCTTTCCATTTTTCTTGCACGACGTGCCCTTTAGGATGCACCACGTGCTCCAAGGGTGCCACTTTCCTCTTGACTAACTTGGTAGACATCGAAAACCCTTGGAGTCAATACTCTGCCAGGTGATATTGTGGGAGACTAAGGGCCTCTAAGGAATAAGGCCCATGCCTTATTGTGCACCCCTTAGAATCATCGTGAGCGACTGTTGCAGTATGACCTCACGACATTGTGGGTCCTCTCGAAATAGGTAATCATTAACCTATAGTTTGAGCCACGGCGGGAGTGCTAGTAGGTTGTGGCAGGGCTATTGTCCACACCTCTCCCTCAACATCTCTGGTAGTCGAGCGTGACCCCTCTACTCCACATGTGAGTCTGGTCGGCAAGCTATCGTCAGCCTGCATCATCAACGAATCATGTTAGAAATATATCCATATCATATCATCTAATCAGATGCACTAATATCACATATAAAACAATCAAACCCCATTAGTTCACTCCCCAACTCAATCTGGAGTCCAAGGGGTTCCATCGATGCCTCTGCATCCTCAAGGTCTGAAATCCTACACACTCAGTAAAACTGAGTCAATAGCACTTGTCTATGTCAATGCAGCAAAACAACATGTCATCAACCCATAACGCCTCATAATCAAAATCAAATGTTTTAATAGCATAATAATCTGGATCACTTGTGAGCAAGTGTCCTCAAATAATAAGCTCGCTTAGTGCGCAAGAGAGAGATGTTACATACACCCCCTCTTGGTCTAAACTTCATCTCGAAGTTTCACAGTATAAGTTCCGAAATAATGTGTATCACAGTGTCATAAGTCTATCTATCAAAAAAAAAAAATGGAAACCGTTGGCGCATATTATATGCGTCCTCCCAGGTCATCGAGTGTGGACTATAGTTATCCCACTAGACCTTGACCTAATCTATTGTTTGACGTCTTAGTTGTCGAATGCAATGATCCAAGAAGTGGATCGGCTTAGCTGTGAGCGCCCCCTCATCTGATACCTGCAAGGAGCTCATGTTAATAACATGTGTAGGATCACTGATAGAATGTCTAAAAAAAGATATGTGAAAAATGTCATGCATACGCCTCAAAGAATCAGGCAAGGCTAGTTGATAGACCATGGGCCCCTTTCTCTCCACAATCTCGAAAGGTCCCACGAACCTAGGAGAGAGTTTATCTCCCTTTCCAAACTTGATCAAACTCTTATTCGGTTTAACCCGCAAGATTACTCGATCATCAACCTCATAACTACAGTCGACACAGTGCTCATCGGCATAACTCTTCTGTCGATCCTGCACTTCTTTAATCCTTTGTCTTATTGTTTGCATTTTCTCTTCCATTTCTTGGATTGCTTCTGGTCCCACCAGGACCCTATCCTCAAGCCAATCCCAACTCAAAGGCATCTGACACGGTCGCCCGTAAATAAACTTGAAAGGCACCATCTTAATGGTGCTTTGGTAACTATTGTTAGAAGTGAATTCCACCAGTGGAAAGAATTATTCCCAATGATTTTGTTGGTCTATCATGTACATGCGCAACATGTCCTCCAAGGTCTAGTTTGTTCGTTCATTCTTCCCATTAGTCTCCGGGTGATACACAGTATTGAAGTTAAGTTGGGTTCCCAAGGCCTCTTGGAAACTAGTCCCAAATCATCTAGTAAACACCGATCCTCAATCAGATATAATCCTCTTGGGCATGCCATGCAGCCTCACAATCTCACTGATGAAAACTATAGCTATGTCAAGTGCCTGATATGTCGTATGCATAGAAATAAAGTGAGCACTCTTCATCAGAGTGTCTACTACTACGAAAATCGAATCGTGTCTCATTTCCATCAGTGGCAATCCAACAATAAAATCCATCGAAATAACCTCCCATTTCGATTCTGGAATAACGTGTGGTTGTATTAATCCTGTTGGGTGTCTATGTTCAGCCTTTACCTACTGACATTCTAGACATCTGGCCACATAGTTGACTATGTCTTCCTTCATTCCCTTCCAGAAGAATAAGGGTTTAAGTTCTTCCCTCATCTTCGTGACTCTCGGGTGAACCATGTACACTGCTTTATGAGCCTCGCTTAGGATCAAGCTCCTCAACTCGTCATTCGGTGGTATGTGAATCTGATTTTTAAACCTCAATAATCCATCTTCGTCAAACGTAAATCATTCAAATCTTGGTACCATCATTGTGTTTTGTCCAATAAAACCCTCAACCTCTTTGTACCAGTCATTGTCACACAGTAAAGTTAGAATCTTTTCACGTAGATTCATCTAAAGAGGCAACACCAGAAAGATGCGTGGTCTCTGACTCAATGCATCTACCACTCGATTCACTATTCCTTTTATGTAAGTAATCTCGAAGTCGTACTCGCTAAGAAATTCTTACCAACATCGTTGTCACATGTTCAGGTCACTTTGTGTAAAGATGTGTTGTAGTCCATAGTGGTCATTCTTTAGTTCAAATTTTTGTCCAACAAGGTAGTGTCTCTAAACCTTCAAAGCATAAACAATGGCTAACAATTCCAAATCATGTGTCGCATAGTTCTCCTCATGCCTTCTCAGTTTCCTCGATATGTAAGCGATCACTTGACAGTCTTGCATCAAGACTCTGCCTAAGCCTTCCTTGGATGCGTCAGTGCATACCAAGAATTCCGTGTCCATGTCAGAGACCTTTAGTATCGGTGATGTTGTCAACAGCTCCTTGAGCCTCCAAAATGCTTTCGTGCATTTCTCGTTCCAAACAAACTTCTTGCTTTTCTTCTGCAATTTTGTGATCGGATTTTCTATCTTCGAAAATCCCTCGATGAACTGTTGATAGTATCCTGCTTAACCCATGAAGCTACGCACTTCCAGGACATTCGTTGGCACAGGCCATTCCATAATAGCCTCAACCTTTGCAGGATCCACGACGATACCTTCATCAAATATGAAATTCCCTAAGTAGTGAATATTCGATTGATAAAATGAGAATTTGGACAACTTCCCATACAATTTGTGCTCTCGCAGACACTGTAGTACCAAGCGCAAGTGCTCGTCATGCTCATCCATCGTCTGAGAGTAAATCAAAATATTGTCAATGAATACTTGGATGAACTTGTCCAAGTACTCATGGAACACCTCGTTCATCAAACTCATGAATACCCCTAGGGAGTTCGTCGGTCCAAACAGTAAAACAGTAAACTCGTAATGTCCAAACCTCGTCTTAAAGGCGGTCTTAGGGACATCATCCTCCTTAATCCGTAATTGGTAGTATACCAATTGCAAGTCTATCTTTGAGAACACCATCGTGCCCTTCATTTGATCGAACAGATCATCAATCCTCGACAACGAATATTGATTCTTGATCATTTCCTTGTTCAAATGACGGTAGTCAATACAGAGCCTCCACGACCCATTCTTATTTCGTATGAAAATAACAGGTGCACCCCACGGTGACACACTTGGACGTATCAGTCCCAAGTCCAGCAACTCCTTCAGTTACATTCTCAACTCCTGTAACTCCGGGGTCGACATCCAATAAGGCGTTCTCACTATCGGTTCAGTCCCCGGTTATAGGTATATGGTAAACTCCAATTCCCTCTCCGGCGACATCCTAGGTAACTCCTATGTAAAGACGTCTGCAAACTCTCTCACCACTAGAAGGTTTTCTAGACCTTCTGCTTCTCCCTTCTCGTTCAACGCAAGGATCGCATAAATCTTGCACCCCTTGCGCAAACTCTTCCTTAGCTGCAAGGAAGAGATGAACCTCAAGGAAATTCCCTAGTTTCGACCTACAATCATGCATCTTTTTCCCTCATCATCGACCAAGCTCAATCGTTTTGTCTTATAGTTGAGTATCGCCTCATGTGATTCCAACCAGTCCATACCGATCATGTCATCATAAGATCCAAATATCATGACGTACATGTTGTCCCTGGTGACAAACTCTCCCAGGTTAAGGTTACAACCCATAACCCTTCCTCCAACCCTTTGTTTGGCTCCTGAAGCCATATCTACAAAGCTAAACTCACCCTATTCAATTGTCCTTACCTTAATCCTTTTCAGCATTGCACCAGAATGGAAACTCTCGGTAGCACCAGGATCAATCAAAATACTAAGTGTCTAGTCAACGACGGTACATGACGTCTCGAGAACAGTCGACTAGTGCTCTTCCTGGTGGTCATTCACTGCTGCATGAATCTGATGGGCCTTGCCCAAATCTCCTATGGTAGTGGGTCCGGCTAATCCAAATGCTCTAGTCCTCTTCACTAGGCAATCACGCTGGAAATGTGGCTCCCCACATTCCAACATACTTTCTTTGGTCCAGTAATCCTGATACCCAAAGTAGAAGCCGAATTCTAACGCTAAGGACAACACAAACTTGTTGACCTTAAGTTTCTTGGTAAGGGTGCGGAGCATACCGAAGCAGCTCCAAAAATGGGCCTCATACTCGAGCACCATGTGGATACCTTGTCGTAAGGTCTCAAACTCGTTGAGTTGACGCCCAACAAATTCCTCAGAAAGATACCTCTCCTAGAACCATTCCTCAAACAATTCCCATGACACGTCGTCGACGTCCATGTTCAAAGTGGAAAGAGAGTCTTCCGCTATAGAAGAGCGCTCCCCTTCAGTTGAAAGGCCACCATGCGTCCCTTCATGCTAGAGGTCATAATCGTGAATTTTGAAGCACAACACCTTGCTCTACTACTGTGCCTCGATGACACATCCATCCGCGACAGTTGTGGACTTGAGAACTCAACTCTCTTGAGTTCTCAGTGGATGCTAACGGTATTAGCTAGGGCGCATTGTGGACCCTCATGGGTACAGGTGCCCCGGCCTCATCTTAGTACCGATGGTGAATCAAGTCCCTTGACATTACCTGGGAGGGCCTTGTCAGACTTTCATCATCCCTTACTACAAGAAAATCCATCCCAAGGAATTTCTCTTCCACCTTGGGGGTTCGACTCCAAGGGTGCAGGAACTTCTGGAGGCATCGCACCTCCTTCCATGGCACCACATTGCGAACCTCCAAGGTGTCCTCTAAATGCAATCACCACATGGACACATTAAGGTTTTTAATTAATGAAACAATTAATACTCATGGGTTTACTGCAGTGAAAATCATGGAAATTCACAGTCATAGGGTTGAACCCGCTCTGATACCAAGTGTGACATCCCCTTCGTTACGGCCACGGGTAAAGAATTTTTATTTTTATTTTTTAGAATTAAAAGGAAAGAAGGCAACAACGACTCCACTCACTAGCATAAGGGGAACTGGGAAAACATGTGCAGTATAACAAGGAGAAATGACTACCCTCCCGACACAACAAGACACTCCTACACGCTAAGGGACAAATTCCCCTTCTCGACACAACGACGTTGATGAACAAGACTAGAACCTCAAGGTGCATGAACCAAACACATGAAGGCGTTCCACCCATGTGCCCAAGCTACTTACCACGCTCGACAACACTCCCGAACGCACACTGACTCCGGCCAGATTTTCGTTTGCCACTATCCCATGGGGCGTGCCATGATCCCCTCATCAAGAATCATGTTGTCCCTAGGTATAGACATGTCGACAACCTTGGCATCACTCATCCTATCAGGACCGGGGACTCTAGATAAATCTGACGCGCTAGAAACCGAATACCGAAAGGAAAACCACACCCATACCCCAACAATAGGATGACGAGATGCCAGAGGATGAAGACAAAGGATGACGCAAGCCAATACACGACATTGTCCCCGACCCAACCAATCACCCAGTCTGAACCAGTCAATGATTACAATCTATTTTAACATGGGTTCCAATCTAAACGGGGCACGTCAAAGTTACAATTAGTCAATAATGCACCCGCTAATTTAACATTAATACAATTAATCTTGCAAGTCTAAGTAATCAATACTAAAACTATAATTATAAATACCATCTAGTAACTAGCCATTAACTTGAATAACAACATTAACAATCTTAATGTAGGATGCTACCATTATAACACTTATGAACAATTTAATCTCAACATGTTCTAACTATATTGATTGAACCAACAATATTAGCTATCTATTATCATTCAGAAGGAACTACTAACTACTAACATAGTTGTAGAAATATAACAAGGCAATTAACATAGCAGTTACCTAACAATTAAATTAGCAATAACAAGGAAATTCACATGACTGTTATCATAACAAGTAATATAGCAATAGCAAGGCGATTAACATGTTGTTTAACATAACAATTAATACAACAATAACAAGGCAATTTATATGACTGTTACATAACAATTAATAGCTCAATAACAAGGCAATTACATACTATTAACCATTTAACTTGTTGTGGCAATTAATCAATAAGAAGGAATTTGTTGATCATTAACTCACTGTAGCAAATAAAATGGAAATTAATATGGCAAATAATATAGCATCTACATTGCAATTTAACATGGCAATTAATAGTAAGAAGGAAACTATTGACCATTAATATTGTTGTAGCAATTGTTCTGGCAATTAATATGGCATTTAATATAGCATTTATCATTGCAATTAACATGGTAATTAATATGGCCAGTAACATTGTTGTGGTAATTAAAGTTTGGCAATGAGATCGTTGGGTATACACTCTAAGTGAAGGAGAAAAAAGGGACAATACAAAACTGCAAAAGGATCAACTCGTGGTCATTCAACAACAACTCAGTCAACATTTAAGGCAATTTCGTGTCTATTCCAGCAAACTCAGTCATCATTCTAACTAGCAATTAGTGTCCCTTCAACAAGGAACTCAGTCAATCAATTTAAGGGCAAAAACATGGGTATTTCAACAACAATCTATGTCAACTTTTAAAAGCAAAAATGTGGGCATTTCAATAGAAATATTAGTCAACTTTTAAAATAAAAAATGTGGGCATTCAACGACAATCTTTGTCAACTTTTAAAAGAAAAAACATGGGCATTTCAACAGCAATCTCTGTCAACTTTTAAAGAAAAACGTGGGCATTTCAACAACAATCTCTGTCAACTTTTAAAAGCAAAAACGTGGGCATTTCAATGGCAATCTCTGTCAACTTTTAAAATAAAAAACGTGGGCACTTCAACAACAATCTCTATCAACTTTTAAAAGAAAAAATGTGGGCATTTCAACGGCAATCTCAGACACGTTTTAAATGGAAAATTCATGGTTTCCCTTTTTCATTGCCTGGATGCCAAATGCAAACGCCTACAGGAATGACCAAAACACCCTTCCCTTACCAGGATAACAATTAAAAAAACGCAGACAGGAAAATGATTTTGTTTTTCCATTGCCAGGATACCAATACAATGCAGACATGAATAACACAAAAAACGTCTTTCCATTTCCAAGATACCAAATATAGAAATGCAGACCAGGAATTAAATCATTTTTCCATTTCCAGAATACCAATACAACCTAGACAGGAATAACAAATAAAAATGTTTTTCCATTCCAGGATACCAATACAAAAATGCAGACATGAAATAAATTCATTTTTCCATTGCTAGAATACCAATACAACGCAGACAGGAATAACAAATAAAAACGTTTTTCCATTCCAGGATACCAATACAAAAATACAGACAGGAAATCAAATCATTTTTCCATTGCCAGAATATCAATACAATGCAGAAAATAGTAAGAGAAACGTAAGGATCCAATGGGAGAATTCATTGAAATGATTGCAGGAATTCTAATAGTCAAGGCGCAGAGAAAAACCAACAAGGACGCAAGATAATCCATACGCAGAGGTCTTTGCTAGATGGCGCAAGTCAAAAAAATCAGCCAAGGACAACAACGGAGGTAGACGGCTGACAGGAATGTCCTTCGCTCACCATCCACACACAGAAAAGGAGGGCGTTGAGATCCATAGGTCTATTAACACTGAAGCAACGACCGTAGATCAGGCTCCTGACCAACAACTCAGGCAAGGACTGATGAGCTAGGGATGTAATTTAAAAACAACCACAATCCTCACAAATCAATACACCACAGGACAGTCAAGACATGTCGAGAATCGAAGGCCATGGGAGTCAATCAATCATCGAGCTATAGGCTATGGAAAAATTTAGTCATCAACTAGAATGTTAAGACAATTAATTTATTTACCCAATTAAACCTGCAAATCCAAAGCATAAATCCTACTACAATCTACCATGCAAAAATAAAGAAAGCGTACCATTGCGTGATTGCCCGCTCTGAGTTGATGTCTCATGCGTTCCGTGTAAATCCCACTTGTCGACCGACGAGACTTCACCGATACCTCCCAACCAATGTTAGGGGTACTCTTCTTCCCCCTTATCCCCCTGAGCCACAAAGGGGCCACACACACTAACTAGAGAATCATCTAGATCCCAGCTCGCCTCACAAGGCCAAGCTACCACTCCTCACCGAGCTAGGTATCCCAACTCCCACAAGCTAAGTCAGTCAAGTAGATATTTCTGCAGCGTAATGTTATGCAAACAGAAGATATCCAACATCATTTTCCTCCCTCCATTATATAGGGTTTCGAAGTCCCTTACTTTCCCAAAATCCCATTTTATTTAATGTTTAATAAATTAATTCATAATAATCCTCCTCATACATGTGTCACCCATCCCTTTCATTACTCCAAAAACTAATTTCTTTAATTAATTAATTACCCTTATTTCCCTCACCCACCTAGAGTCACTCCTAGGTGTCCCCAAATTCCCTTACAGGTTTTAATGACTTTCTCCATTATTAATTTGCTAGTTCAGTTTAAAATAGAAAGTTCTTAAATGGTAGATACCTTGCTAAGTTGGACTAACTGCTTTTTCTTTTCTTTTTTTCTAGTGTTTCCCCTTTCCTTTATGTTTCCCTCTTTTTTCCTAGTTTCCTAATTATTTTAGATTTCCCTCTTTTCCCTCTTTAATTAAACTCAAAAAGGCATGTGCAGAAACTTACCCTTTTTATTTTTAATGAATAATAAAAAAAAATTAATTATCATAATAGTTATTTCCCCTTTTTAAGTTTTATGCCAAAAGATTTTTATAAATCAATTTAATTGTGTATCCCCCTTCTTGTCTCAAGATTAATGAAGATTATCATTATTAACTATTATATATATATATATATATTATATTTATTTATTTTTAAATAAAAAGATAAAATTTTACCACAAGTATAATTTAGACCTAGTCTTTATTTTCCTAGGCTGGTCGACATTTTATTAGGGGAAAAGTTTTAAATCTTCCTTAACACTTTATTTGTCATAAATCCATCTAGGTTTATCCAAGTATTAAATAACCACGCGACATGCCCTTCAGGATGCACTAGGTGCTCCAAGGGTGACACTCACCTCTTTCTGTTTCTCTTGTGCGACGTGCCCTTCAGGACGCACCACGTGCTATAAGGGTGTCACTCACCTATTTCCATTTTTCTTTCGCGACGTGCCCTTCAGAACGCACCATGTGCTCCAAGGGTGTCACTCGCCTCTTTCCATTTTTCTTGCGCGATGTGCCCTTCAGGACGCACCACGTGCTCCAAGGGTGTCACTCGCCTCTTTCCATTTTTCTTGCGCGACATGCCCTTTAGGATGCACCACGTGCTCCAAGGGTGTCACTCGCCTCTTGATCGACTTGGTAGACATCAAAAACCCCTTGAGTCAATACTCCATGAGGTGATCTTATGGGAGACTAAGGGCCTCTAAGGAATAAGGCCCATGCATTATTGCAAGCCCCTTAGAATCATCGTGAGCAATTGTCGTAGTCTTCACTCACAACATCGTGGGTCCTCTCAAACTAGGTAATCGTTAACCTACAATTCAAGCCACAACAGAGTGCTAGTAGGCTATGGTAGGGCTATTGTCCACACCTCTCCCTCAACATCTCTGGTATTCGAGCATGACCCCTCTACTCCACATGTGAGTCTGGTCGGCAAGCTATCGTCAGCCTGCATCATCAACAAATCATGTCATAAATATATCCATATCATATCATCTAATCAGATGCACTAATATCACATATAAAACAATCAAACCCCATTAGTTCACTCCCCGACTCGATCCAAAGTATAAGGGGTTCCATCGATGCCTCTGCATCCTCGAGGTCTGAAATCATGCACACTCAGTAAAACCGAGTCAATAGCACATGTCTATGTCAATGCAGCGAAACAACATGTCATCAACCCATAACGCCTCATAATCAAAATCAAATGTTTTAATAGCATAATAATCTAGATCACTTGCGAGAAAGTGTCCTCAAAGAATAAGTTCGCTCAGTGCGCAAGAGCAAGATGTTACATGTAGGATGTTGAAAAATGTGGGCACCTTTAATAGATTCCAAAACTAGGTTATGTTCAATTGTATAATATATTAGATTTAGGACAAAATGATTAATAGTGTTCTTATGTTTACATTGGAAGATTTGCTACTTATCTCATCCCTTGATATAGCTAATAGGGAGCTAGTTAGCTTCCCTTGATATAGTTCATTATCAAACTATATCACTTCCATGTATTTATGGTTTAGATGGCTTATACTAGAAAAAATAATTGCATTAAATATTTTATCTATTTGGACTTTTTCTATTGAAATGGTTGTGAGCAACGATTTATTTGCAATTTACGATTTATTTATAGTTTACAATGACTTCTGTGAGACATAATTACATTAAAGATATCGACATGGCTACGAACACCAATCTATTCACAGTTTATGATGACCTCTACCATAAACATAATTACATTAAAGATATATGATAGAGACATAATTACATTAAATATTTCACTTTTCAAACCGTATCAACGGTAAGCTCAATAAAATTAAGTTGTTACCATTGCAATCCAACACCTCTTTGGTCCATTATCATAAAAAAGAAAAAACATGTGGCGATAGCGATAGCTTTGAAAGTGGTGATATGTTTCTGAAATGTTTTAAGCTCCTTGGTTTTCCTAATTCGAGTATTATCATTAAGACAGGACAAAATTAAAACAACAATTTGGGATCACAAGTTGGAGTGTACTATTGTCAGCAAACTACACAAAGCTCGACTCAAAATTTTATATTACAGATTCTAGATCAAAAATTTGTTGTAACTATGATCATTGGTATAGTTTTTATAACATATATTTAGCTCTCTGATTAAATAGAATCTATAATAAGTAATTAAATTGTTGTGGGTGGCAGCACATGACAATGGTTATCACAAATATTCAAAGATTGCATCCATTGTGAAGGTATAGTGCATCATAAAACTATCAGTAGATCTGCACCTATAACCTTACTATAGAACAAAAAAAACTAAATTAGGATCATTGAAGCCAACCTGTGAATACTGGAGTTGAGGGATTTCATTGGAGTGGATGATATTTAAAGTATGGTTTCAAGGTCTAAGGTAGAGATAATGGGCTCTAAATCCTATAACCCGAATCACAATTCGGTGGAACCTAAATTACATAGGTAATATATATATATATATATATATATATAATCTGGATTTTATTGTTTGCAGGAACATGGAAATGTCACGATACCCATGAGGTCACCTGCATCTCTTTTAAAGAAAGAAAAAACAAATGTCCAATTCTGAAATCTATATTAATATTGTCCACCGAACTTGTATTACAGTTTGAAAGACGTGTTTGTAATGTTTTTTTTTTTTTGAAGGCGGGAAGAATTGGGATTTTATCCATCTATGATGGGCATGATGAGGAGGTGTTTAATATCAATATTGCAATCGTGTGGATTTGAATGAATGTTTGTTAAATATGGATAATCATTGGTTGGCTAGGAATGTGCTTCTACATGTAGATACTTTGTTTTTAGAACCCCACAATAGTGGCAAAATGGTACAAATGGATTTTTAGAGAGAATCGAATGAAAAACATAAACACATTTCTTTATCTTTCAAAAACATAAACAAATTTCTCTATCTTTAAACTTTGAGGGAGCTTGTATTTAACGAATGATTCACTCTTATTCTAAGTTCGAGTTGGAGTTGGAGTTGTAGGTTCAACAAAACCCAAGTTAATCATTCTTCTCTTTGAAAAGTAAATTTACTATAATCAAGTTTTGGCAATCCCATAATTAGAACATTCCTCCACATTATTGTTGGCAGCCCAACATATTTTTAACTTTTTAAAGCATCAAATAATAATCTATGTAGTTGCCTACCTGGGGTTGTACATTTTTTGTTCTTCATAAGAAATTTTTGAAACTACAAATGTGAGTTTTCGATTATTCCTAGTGTTTTTGTTTTCATGCTTCGTTCATGACTGAAAGCATGAAAACGAAGCATTAAAACTTATGACTATATTACCGCTTTACTTAAAAGTTTATGAAAGGAAAATGGCTCCACAGTTTTGTTAATAAAGTTTTTTGTTCCCTGCTATGAAGCTCATCTTCTTTGTTTTGACTCCTCAAATGTGAAGCATGCTTATGGATTGTTATTTGAATCAACAAGGGTCCTTTTAGTTTAAACCTTGATATATTTTTTGTGGCTCTTGGTCATGCGTTCCCTTGTCACTACATTTTGGTTTTTAAAATTTTTCCCTATCCTAAACTTTAGAAACCAAACCTGCCTTGTTGCGCAATGATTTTGGAATTTAAATGCACCTGTTCGTGGCATGTACCATGTGAGAGGTGGCAGACCGGCGACAGTAAGCCCATCGTTTCAAAGTTTAGTCTTGGGTTTTGCATGTACTCCTCGCATTCATTTCACAAAACGCCTATCTTTTCGTTGGGGAACTTTTGTTCATACACCATAGGCTATTGATGACTTTTTTGTTAGGAATGTCGCTCTGGTCTTCTCTTTCAAAACCCTCCATACTCACTGTGTTTTATTGACTGCTTTTCAAATCCCTATGGCCCCAGTTGTTAGGATTGAACCCAATGGCTCTCAGACCCTGCTCCTGTGTGATGATGCAAGGGATCTCGAGGGTCAAGGCTGGCTTGTTTTCCTTGAGAAATTTCAGGGTTTTAACTTGCAAACCGCTCAAGAATTTACCATTTCTTTTAACGGATGTTGAGCCAAGGTTGGGGACATTCAGGTCGAAGTCACAGAGGAATTCTTAATTCAAGCAATAGGTCTTCCTGTGAGTGGGCAGAAGTGGTTCAAAAACGCCAAAGTCGAGGAGGTTCCATGGAGCCTTTTCTTCACATCTTGAAAAATCAATTGATGTGATAAAGGTATGTCAGTGACCCTGTTGAAAAACCGGTGGCATGATTTGCTAGCAGTTTTGAAACAATTTGTGACGTGTGAAGGCCATTTTGGTTTTGTTTTTCTTTATCACCTATGTTTTCTCATGATTTTCATCGGGTTTCCATTAAAAATGCCTTACTACCTATGGAAAAGCCTGTATAAAATGGCAAAGAGGTATAAGAAACAAAGTTTGGATTCAAGCCTGTTCCACCACAGTTTGATAAAGATATTTTTGATATATCAATTGAAGTTACAAAACGATGACTGGAACGCCTTCTTAACCCAAAATGGTTTCTCTAATTCCAATGTTGTAGAGGTTGACAAACCTGTGATAGAAGAAACCATAGTCTCTCCCAGAGCGGTCCCTTCATCTACACAGGACTGTGTTACAGCCACCCACAGTAAGCCTTTACCCGACCCAAAATTTGTTGAGCATACCCATGAACAACATGCACACTCTAACGCCTCTGCTAAGAATGCAAATAGACCTGTGGGTAAGCCATCTAAAGGTGTTATCAATTTAGGTTTTAAAAATAAAAGGGCAGGTAGGTTGATTTCAAGAAAGCTACGAAATAAATCAAACCCTCATGTGAGCTCGATCAAGACGATCGAGATCCATGAGAGCTCGGATTCAAAAATTGATAGATTTTTGGCCGAAGAAGACCCTTCTTCCTTCAAAACAGATCTCGACCAGGCTTATAATTTCGTGGATAATTTTCCATCATGTTTGAAGCATAGTCAAGGGTTTCCAGGTATTAAGTTTGATAACAAATCTACAGGCCATAGTAGAGACAGTCTGGCACATGACCGTGGGTACTCTCAAACGGCCGTCGCAGATTCACAATGTGAAACTTGTATGTTCTGGATTGACAAGTATTATACAGATGTACCCATTTTACATTCACAGATCAAAACCATTACTGATCAGGTTGACCCCCTAACAAATGAGAATCATAGGCTCAAGTATATTGTTCAGAGACAAGCAAAACGCTTGAAAATAACAGGGAACATCATAGTTAAAAATGTCGAGAGTGCAACAGCAGTGATCAATTCTGAGATTATGTGAATCGATTTGATTTTCCAATTAAAGGTAAAGATTTATTTTTATCTTAAAATAGTGTTGTATTTTTGTTCATTGAATAAATTAGATTTCATTTCTAAAATAAGACTAGCTACATAATCAACAGATTTGTTGATTCTGTAGCCAGTCTATTCTCATTCGAAATTTGGAAAATATTGGTTAAATGTATATCTGAATTTCTTTATTTTATCTTTTTCTTTCAGGATATCTGGGAGTTTATGGTGACTAAATGATATGGAGCATTTTTGGGCTTATTAGCCATATACATGGCTCATTTTTGTATAAACAGGAACCAACTCTTTTTAGCTTTTAGAGATTTAGTGTGATCTGGGGTGGTTATATTCCCCTTATATTTTTGTAATCAGCAGATGGTTATGGAGATTTAATATTATCTCATAAGACAAGACGGTTAGCTTTTCTAGACCCTTTAAAAACTAGTATTTTTTGTAATTGAGACATCTTGGCCTAGGGCTGAAGGTGGACAGTTTATTCACGAATTTGGATAGAACATATATTTACATTTCTGTTTTAGCTCTCTGTAAATGTTGTTTTCGTTTACGGTTTGTTTATCCTGATAATTCAATATCTGTTGATAGATTTCGTCTTCACAAATTATTATGTCGTCGGGATAATTTCTTTAAAATATCGTCCACATTTTGATGCTTCATATGTTGAAAATAGTAGTCGTTCAATCAAAATGATAAGATTTCTCTTTAATTTTGTTGAATGATTAAAAGCAGGTTGTTACAGTTAGATTTATCTTAAATGTAATTGCTTGCAATCACAAATATCATAGCGATTATTTGCATCTTGTCGTTCTGTCGTCAAAATCCAACAGTCAATATACTATTTTGCATTTTTTCCGAACAATTTCAAGGTTCACTGCAGGTTTATCTCTTGGACAGGCTGGTTGGACATTCTATAATTATACAAATGATTGGATGCATGCTGATCAACTCATTAATAGGTTAGTTTATTTCTTTTTATCATTTTTTTGTCTTCGAAAATCTTATATGTGGTCTGGCTTTGATCGTCTACATACTCTTGTTTCATAGTATATTTTTCTATTTAATCTTAGATAAATAAAGAAAAAACAAACAATAGTTTATGTGCTTTCTTTATCTGGTTTTGTTAAAGAATCCATATTTTCATAGATTTTCATGATTTTAGATTAAAACTCGCAACTTGTACATCATGCACATAAATTAGATAAACAGATTTGTTGTGTAAATATTATTTAAAATAGTTATATAGATACGTATGTACATATATACACTAAGTAGTTATTTGTTAGTTTGCTCTTTTTCTTTTATTTGTTTCTTTTAGGACTTTTAGATTGGCCAACGGAGCCATTAAACCCGTTAGAGCGAGTCACACCAAACGGCTTGGGTTATTTAGACAACCCCGGACCGGACTCGTTTTTCCAATTGACGAACGATCATTTTTTCCCGTCAACAAATGGCACTAGAAGGAGGGCCTGAACACGATTGATGGAATGTGGAGGTCGCAAGAATCCTCCCCCACACACTCGCTCTCCTATAGTAACAAGAAGTCATTCTGACGACAACGTTACTTCTCAAACAACAACCTCAAACGAAAATCCACAGATTATCGTTGAGCCACTAACACCAAACCCTCCAGGTTCCGACGTACAAGAAATTGTTTGTCAATCACTTCTAAGGACACATGGTGCTTTGGCCCGTATCAGACAACCAGGGCGGCCACTGAATCAACCTCTAGATTTCTCTGATATCAGAGAGAAACTTGAAGGCACTGGTCTTATCCTAAATCCTACGGATCCATATCACATCCCCACTACTGCAACTGGAGGATCTGGTATCCCACCTTCACCACCACCTTCATCTCCTTCCTCTTCAGGAGAAGAGTCATCGGATGAAGGCAGTTCTTCATCTCAGCCTTTGACACCACCCACGCCTATGGAAAATCCAAACAATCCCGCCAGACCTTGGCTCAATCAAGATGTTGTGGCCATACTTGGACCCCAGTATCCTTTGCCTAAACATCCGGAGAAATGGCTCCCTAAATTCGATCCAGATTCCAAGCAAATCGTTGAGGATCACATTAAAAAATTCATGCTAGCCATTAGACTCCGAAGCGTAGAATACGAAGATGTAGTATGTAACTTTTTTCGTACACATTTGAAGGCAATGCCTCTACATGGTATTTTTCCCAACAACCTCACACCATTGTATCTTGGGATAGATTGGAATCTTGTTTCCTTGAGAAATTCAGAGATGACAAATCTCTTTAAGTCTTAGTCATGGAACTCTCCAGTTTAAAGATGAACCCCAAGGAAAAAATAAAAGACTTTAATCAAAGGTTTCTAACATTAAAGAATTGAATCCCCATTGATTCAATGTCTGCTGAAAATATTATTATCGCATACTACACCAAAGCCCTACACCAGAACATAGCAATTTGGGTAAAAAGGTCTAAGAAGACAACATTATTGGAAGCCTTCGAGGAGGCAAGCCAAATTGAGAAAGATATTCTAAGACTAAAGGATAATATCAGTAATGAGGAAGAGATTTCCCCATCTTCCTAGAAGAAAATAGAAATTCTTCCTAGACCTCCCCAAACCAAAACTCAATCAGAGAGTTCAGATCTAGAAAGTTTACAAAAGGTCATTCAGAAATTATCAAATCAAGTTGTAGATTTAAGGAGATCAGTTGAAGAAGCTTCTTAGAGCAAAGGGTCTTACAAACCCCCTTTTAGAAATCATTTTCCCATGAACCGACCCAACTTAAATTCTGAAGGCCTTAATCTAGAAATCCTACAATATGTTATCCAAACAATCCTTGAAGCACATGATAACTTAGTCCCCCTTGAGATTTCTGAAGACGTGGTTGAACAAGAAACAGTGGAAGAGGACGAACCCTCTCCCAACATCTTCGAACATTTTTCGAATAGTATCTTTCAAGCCAATTTTGAAACGGTGCATCCTTACAATACCAGAAGCAAAACACAGAATAAATCCTCTTCTGAAATTGGAACTAATGCACCCCAAAAACAGTTTAAGCAAACTGAAACTAAACAGAATTTGGCAACTCCAAGTTTAAAATACAATTTGATTGAAGACCTTAAGAAACTTAGAGCTAATATTTATGTTTATGAATTGTTGAAATTTCCTTTTCTTCTGCAAAATATGCTTCAAAACATTGCAGAAAATAGCGAAAACAACAATCTGAACAGCAACAAATTTGCAGAAAAAAAACCCTCAAAAGGTCCCCATTAAAACGACACTAGAAACCTCAGATAAAATAAACCTTACTGTAAAAAGTGTAACAAATGTAGATAAAATAATTCTAGGGACTACGACTAAAAACTAGCAAAGTTCTACTATTAATACTCGTAGAAATGTCCCACCTTTTTTGTTGACCTTCGAAATTTTCAATAGGAATGTACAAAATTGTATGGTAGATTCTAGCGCATCATCAAATGTAATGCCTTGGTCTGTCTGCCAAAAAATCATTGCTGAAGTTCAACCTTTAAGTCTGAAAATTATACAGCTTGATCGAACCAGTGTTAAGGTGGTAGGTGAATTTAAAAATGTCCTTATCAAATTATCATCTAATCCTAAAGTTCACTAGATTATTGATATTATTTTCGTAGACATCCCTGAAGTATATGGCTTATTTTTAAGCAGGGATTGGTCTGAACATCTGCATAGTTACTTTGTGACAGACTGGTCTCATTTGTGGCTACCAGAGAATGGAAAGCCTAACATAATCAAGATCAATCATGAGCGTTCCCTCAATCTCACCGTGACTGATTTAAATGACCCTAATGAACCATTTACTGCTTCCGCTAATTCACCCAAAATGCAAGGAATGAACACCTTTTTCGATAACTTCATGGCAGAAAATTCTACCTTTAATAACCCGGAACAACAGTCGGAATTCATGACATGCACACAGTCAGTAGTTCTCTCTAAGGTGTCATATACAGTTGATGAGATTCACATTTGGTCTCTCTACTTCGATGGATCCAAATATAAAGAAGGAGTTGGTGCAGGGTGTGTGCTCATCGACCCAGCAGGTAACAAAAATTTGATCACGTGTCGATTAGAATTTGAATGCACAAACAATACGGATGAATACAAGGCACTTCTGCAAGGTCTCAGAAAGGCATTAGATTTGAAAATACAGAATTTAATGGTATTCAGCGATTCAGAAATTGTGGTCAGGCAGGTGAGAAATTCCCTTCATTGCCTATCTCCACACCTGAAAAGTTATCAAGCTGAGGTATGGAATCTAATGCACAAATTTTCTTCATTTAACATTAGTTCCATTCCAAGATTAAATAATTCTGAGGTCGACTTGTTGGCTAATTTTTCTTCTAAACTTTTTCTCGTAGAAGGCCTTTCTCCGAACGCATTTTCCATTGAGTTGTTGTTCAGACCATCAGTCCCAGACAACATCACTAATTGGAGAGTGTTCGATGATGATCAACAGATCATCAGTTTCCTACACATGGAAGATACTTTCCAAGGTGCGGTTATCGATGAAGGCACCCACGACGAAGACCTTCGCAATTTTACGGTAATATTGGACCCAAGGTCTCCAGAATCAACCTCAGATTTGGTAAATTATATCCCAAAATATGTGGTAAGATTAGAAAAGTTTTATGATTTGCAGGATAAATTCAGAAAACCAATAAATTGTAAAATGAATAGTTCTTCCTTGACCCATGAAAAAATAAATCTAGGAACTAAATATAATCTACAATGCATCAATTTGGGAACGGGATGTTCTGAACAAGAGAAGTCAGCCTTTATTAAATTGTTTAAAGAACTTAAGGATATCTTCGCTTGGACATATGATGATCTAAAAACATTTGATCCTAACATTATACAACACATCATTCCCATGAAACCCCAGACTCAACCTTTTCAACAGAAGTTAAGAAAGATGCACCTAAAACTTGAACCAACAGTCAAAAAGGAACTAAACAAACTATTGAATGCAAAGATAATCTTCCCGGTAAGACATACACAATGGGTTTCTAACCTTGTCCCGGTGAGGAAGAAAAGTGGCAAAATTTGACTATGTGTCGATTTCCGAAACTTAAACCGAGCATCTGATAAAGACAACTACCCCGTTCCTCCGATGGAAAAAATTCTCCAGCAGGTATCTGGTTCTGAAAGATTGTCGCTACTAGACAGTTTTTCAGGGTACAACCAGGTCCTCATGTCTCCTCCAAACCAGCTGAAAACCACTTTCTGTACTCCATGGGGTACCTATTCTTATAGAAAGATGCCCTTTGGGCTTATAAATGTTGGTGCCACTTTCCAGAGAGTGATGGATATCGATTTTCGTGGTCTAATCAATCAATCTGTAGTAGTCTATCTAGATGATGTCACTGTTTTTTCCAAGAATAAGGTAGATCATTTAGCCCATCTAAAATCTTTTCTACAACGATGTCGTAAGTACGACATCTCTCTAAATCCTAAAAAATATGTCTTTGCAGTGGAACAAGGCAAGATTCTTGGATTCATAGTATCCAATGAAGGG